>CM076574.1:378970928-379097176 GCA_034641835.2 Pinus albicaulis
TAAGAAGCATGAAAAATAATGATAACAAAGAAAATAATAGAAAAATTAAGAAAAAATCACCATTCACCAAGCTATGGAATTCTGCAAGGAAGCTTCTCCATCATCCAAGCAAATAATCCATTCATCCACTTCACAAAACCAATTTCTTCTCCAAGCTCATGAAACCATGTTTATTTCTTGTCAAGATCATAAAATGCCAACCAAATACATAGGGGCCTCATGCTCTATTTATGGATAAAATGAGGAATAAAACCCTAAATGTGGTAGGAAAATGTCAAATATAGTCATAAATCTCATATGTGGCCAAGAGACCATGCAAGGCCCAAGGCACATAATATCCCATGAAATAAATGCTAAAATAACTATTTGCACCTAATTCTAGCTTAATTTTACTTAAAAAACTCAAAAATATCTATTTTCCATAAATGAGTGTGTTTTTTTCACTTTTGGTCCAAAACACACTAGGTAGCCTCTGTGCGTAGCACCACTTCAACAGAAAATAGGGTCTCTTGCAGCTAAGTTTTGGACGCGTTCTCGACACCAGATTTGGCTCCGAGATGACCTGTTGGAAAGCTTGGTGAGTATAATTTCTAGAAATTCTTAATTTGTGTTGATTGGATGCCATTTTCCTGTCCCAAAGTCAAATATCCCAACACTACTCTGTATGCAGCGCCTGGTCTGAAAATGAGGCAGAAAGGTGAAATGTTTGATGTTTTTTGACCTTTTGAGGGGGTATAAATGCTCCGAATGATCTGAAAATTTGTGAGAAGACTTTATGTGATGTCAGAAGTCCAAAAATGTAAACTTTGAGAGCTTAGGATGCACCAATTTTGTGCGTAGCTCCTAGGGTGTTGCGCTCCTAGGGGTCAAAATTTGGAAAAAACAAAAAGTTGTCCAATTTGCCTCAAAATTTGTGGAGAGGTCCCTCAATAGGTCTTGGACACTTGTTGAGAAGTATCAGCCAAATTCCAAGGCTATCTTGCACTTTGACTCTTTTTATGCCTTCAAGCTTAATGAGGGCCTTCCTCAGTTTTGCACATGTAATCATGTTCTTCCTTGCATAATGCTTTGTAATTTTCTTTTGTAAGGCAAGGCCTCTATGCACCTCCTTGAAATGCTTGTGTTCCTCTTTGTAATAGTGGATGACATGTTGTGCCACTTCAAACTCTCTTTCCCGCTCTTGAAGCTGAGCATCTTTCTCCAAGAGAATAAATTTTGTATTCATCTCTTTGTCTTCAGTGTCACTGCCTAAATCAATGAATTGACGCCCTTAAGAAGTCCTCTTGATCCTTTTTCTTCTTCTTACCTTGACTTGTTGTTCCTCCTTTTCCATATTTTCCTTGACTTTTTCATTTTTCTTGATGGCTAGAGGAGAGATGGCCCTTTTCCTTTTTGAGGCAGGAAACACATCTCTTTTGCCTCTGTGGTAGGTGCATGTGAGAGGAGTGATGAGGGTGCCTTGATCCTTGATGAAGTCACAAGATTTTTCATCTTTGTCATTGCTTTCATGAGTGACTTCATACTCCATTGTGTCACTAATTTCTTGACCTTAAACCTCATCCACATCCTTGTTTTCCTCACTATTTTCTTCATTGATATATTGGCTCTCAAACTGACCACTATCCTCCTCACTTACCTCAATTTCGCTTTGTCCTTCATTGAGGTTTTCTTCCCTGTCATTGTCTGCATTGTCACTTTGGATTTCTTGGTCATTTGAAGGTTGATTAGTGTCATGGCAGTCATGATAGCTGTCATGACTGTCATGACTATTTCCTTGCCTGTCACTGACAGTCTCATTTGTATCATTGTTTTGGTCAATGCCTTGACTTGCAAACTCTATTTCAGCCTCATCAGTTATCATCTCTTGGTCTTCAACTTCTTCATCCTTTTCAGAACTTTTGTCGCTGTGATTGGGTTCACAGTTATGTTCAAGATCATCATCATCTTGGTTGTCTTATTCATCCTCCTGCTGACTGTCATCTTTATTTTTCTTTTCATAATCCCCTTAGTTGTCTTCTTTTTCATCATCAACACTCTCCTCTGCATTTGATATCGTCTTGTGAGTGTCATCATTGTCATTGTATTGCTCCTCTCCATAATTGTCTTTCTATTCAGGGCTGCCATGTTCAGCCTCTCCCTCTATGTCATCATCACTTTCTTCATCATTGGGCTTTGTTTTTGCCCCATTTATTTCTTCGATTTCCTCATCATTTTCTTGATTGAGCTCTTTGTTTGTGTCACTTTTTTCTACCCTTGTATCACTTTCATTTCCTTCTTCATTTATGATGTCCTCACCTTCTTCACTCTTTTCTATGTTGTTGTCATTATTTATTTCTTTAGCACTGGTAATTTCTTCCTTATTTTCTTCATTTACCTTAGTTTCTACCTCATCTCCTTCATGGTCATATACTTGTTCCCCATTAGGGCTACTTTCAATTCCTTAATTTGATACATTAGGGGAAGGGATAGGAGGTGAAACTCTTTGTGGAGAAGGCATATGTGGAGATGGAGGAGGAGTGGAGGTAGGTGGATGGGAAGTGGAGGGAAAATTTTTCAGAACTAAGGCTTGGGAATTGGAAAACACATCATGAGAGATAAAAAACTCCCAAGGGATCCCTTGCTGCTCCAGCTCATGTAGGAGAATCATTTGATGAAGGAGTGGTGAAAAAGGCTCTGCATTTGCTGGGCATAACTCGTCTTTTTGACCACTGAAGCCATTTTGTCAATTCTCCGGTATAGGTAGTATGGTAGGTTTAGTAACTTAACCTAGGTGAAGTGACTCAGAAGCTTTCTATGATAAGAGTAAAACTTGGAGTACCTCCCCTCACTGGTGAAGTACTTGATAATTTGCTTCATCAACAGGGCATACCTCTCTAGCAAGTGGGAGAAGGGGAAAACAGCCTTGCAGCCTTGCTGACAGCTAGGTTTGAGGTAGGGCTCATAATAACTCAAATCCAACTTCTTTTGTTTAAACCATATCTCACCAACATCTGGAATTCCTGTGGCTTGAGCAATGGATTCATATGAGCGTTAAAAGTTCACTCCTGCTAGGTTGACTTGGTGATTTTGCAAACTAAGGATGAAAAACCTAGTTAGATCCGAATGGCTTTGGACTAGCTTGACCTTCTCACAAAATTGATAACACCCAAAATCTTGAAAATAGGTAAGTATCGTTGGAGATGAGGCAATTTGAATGGTGTGCAAGGGTTCAAACCTATAAACCCTTCCTCCCTTGTGCTTAGGCTTGGTAGGTCTTTGACTTTCATCACTACTGGTATGAATCTCTTCTTTAGACATGGTGACTATTTTTAGCACAAAAAGCCTCTTTTTAAACTTGTTTTAGGGTCTTTAAGTCAAAGGATGGAAATGAGTGATGTAAGGGAAAAGTTGTGAAAATTAGGGCTAAGATGCAGCTTCCAAGGAGTGTGTTCAACTTTTTTTAGAGGTTGGTCTACTGTCAGTGAGTGTATTTGTACATATATAACCCTTCTCTTTGTTCAAACCCTAACTTAGGAGGCCAAAAAATTGATTTTATGCAACCTAGGTTTTAATGACAACAAGCCTCTAAACATTCCCCCTGCTTATGAAAATGAGTGTTTGGAAGGTAAGGGAGGGATATACCAACCTTGTTTTGACTTTTGCAGGAGCTTTGAAGAAAATTTGAATTTTGTTATCCTTTTCGCAATTTGAAGTAAATACTGGATGTGCGTAGCACCTGGCCGACAACACATTCAGGTCGGGTCGGCCTGTCGGAGTGTAGCGCCAGGTCGGAGGATGTGCCAGTCGGGCCAATCGGAGCACAGTGCCAGTCAGATTTGGTGGGCAGTCGGACCTTTTTGGTCTTGTGCATAGAACAGTGTTAAATAACACTATGCCCACCTTTCCTGTGCATAGTGCCAGTAATTTTTTACCAGTTTTGCACAAAAAAAACTCCAGACTTCCTTCAATGGTTCTCCCTCTTTTGAAAATTATGAATGAGATGGGGAGATACTCAAAAAGATCTTCCAAGGAGTGTGTTCAACTTTTTTCAGAGGTTGTTATGCTATCAGTGAGTGTATTTGTACATATATAATCCTTCTCTTTGTTCAAACCCTAACTCAGGAGGCAAAAAAATTGATTTTATGCAACCTTGGGTTTGGTAACAACAAGCCTCTAAAAATTCCCTCTTCTTATGAAAATGAGTGTTTGGAAGGTAAGGGAGGGAAATACCAACTTTGTTTTGACTTTTGCAGGAGATTTGAAGAAGAAAATTTTAATTTTGGGCTCCTTTTAGAAATTTGAGGTAAATACTGGCTATGCGTAGTGCCTACCCGATAGCACGTTCAGGTCAGGTCGTCCTGTCAGAGCGCAGCACCAGGTCAGAGGATGGGCCAGTTAGGCTAGTCGGAGTGCAACGCCGGTCAGATTTGGTGGGCAGTCGGGCCTTTCTAGGCCTATGCATAGTGCCCGCCCAGGGGTGTAGCACCGGGCTCTAGGTGCATAGCGCCCGCCTAAGGGCATAGCGCCAGGCTCTAAGTGCATAGCGCAGTGTTAAATAACACTGTGGCCACCTCGCCTGTGCGTAGCGCCGAGAGCCAGGTGCGTAGCACCAATAATTTTTTACCAGTTTTGTACAAAAAACCTCCAGACTTCCTTCAACGGTTCTCCCTGTTTTGAAAATGATGAATGAGATGGGGAGATACTCAAAAATATCTTTATAGCCCTTTGAAAAATAAATTTGAAAGCTCAAACCCACTGTATAAGGTTTTATTTCTGTTTCTAATTCTTTGACTGTCCTTTTGACTTTGTGGTCCTGTAGGGGGGGCAGTTTGATAAAAACATTGCTTTTTCATTGCTGGAAACCCTTTGAGGTTATTTTCATAGTGATAAACTCCCTGAAAAAGCTGAAACTATGCTTCTTACATATATTTTGAAAATAAACCTGTTTTATGAATTTTAACATCTATACACAACAAATTTTGTCATACTTTGCCATTTCTTTCCTCTGATTTACATTATTTCATGTTTTCCTTAGAAGTAGTGAGGAGAAAACCCCTTGGTGGGAGAAAAACCCTAGCAGCAAGTATAAATGACATTTTTTAATCTTTAGGTGTGGTTATCATGACAAACATTCATTTGACACTTTTTCTCTTATCAATTCTTCCTGTAAATAGCCAGCCTTGACAGTTGGTAGAAGTGTTATTTATGGTAAAATCCATCCTTTGCAGAATATTTGTTTGATAGGGTGTCCTTTGTTGCAGATTTTACTGCTCTGCTATAAAGCAGTGGCATACTTGTTCTTTAGAACATTTTGACAATGATGTAGGTCTAGTGAGAGGGGCAAGCTAGTCTAAACCCTTTTTTGTGTCTTTCAGGGCCACTTCTATGTATGCAGGTGCCAACACATTTTCTTCCTTTGATCATTGTCACCTTTGAACTTGGACAGATCCTTTTATCAGTAATGATCCATGTTTGTCAGATTTTCCCCCTTTGGAATTTTCTTCCCTCATTCTTGCCTTCTTTGATAATTTTGAAACTGATTTTGACTGTTGCTTTGAGAAATCAGACCCTTGAACTGATATTTTTCATATTTTTTCTGATACTATTCATCCTCTTTCATCCTTGGTTATAGTGGAGTTAGTGCCTTTTGCCAAACCATAGAAGGTAGTTTGAAAACCTGTTGAAACCATCTGTTGTGATGAAGGAGGCTTTTTTTTCACCATGTGACCATCTTTGTCCATTTTTCCAAACTCTTAGGTTTTAGGGTTGCTTAGGAAAAAGTAAATAGTGTTGTCTTCTAAGTTCTCAAAAACTTCACAAAACTCACTAATCATTCCTAAAAAGTCATTAATGAGTATTTGAAGGAGTTGAGGTGGCCTTTGCCTTTGTAACCCTAGGAATGATTCCTTGTTTGGTCAAAACTGTCACAAACCCTTGATTTCCATCAAACATATGCTTGTTGCTTTCTTCTTGCTATGAATGGTCTTCTTATGATGATTTTCTCTTTTACCTTACCTCATTGTTAATCTGATGGCTTTTTGACCCTCTTGCAGAAGTACGAGCAAAGGGCAGTTGTCCCCTTGCAAGATTTATGCTTTAGGCTAAAAACCTTCCTTGAATGATCTCTTTGGTGAATATAGGACCAACTGACTTGTCCCCTTCTTTGAATGTATTTTCTTCATATAGGAAGAACAAAGTCTGTAGGGCACCAAATCCATCCTATGAATTTGTGAAAACCCTAGGTGATCTAGTGAAGGCCTTCTTGAACTTGGTTTTTGGACTGAGACCTAGAACTTAGGCTTATCAAGTGCAAGATAGAGTTTTTAGGATAGGTTGATGTATTGAAGATCTAAAATCTCATGCACTTGATTTTTCTAAAGAGCCTACAGAGATATTTTGAGACTATCAATGTTTGAGACTACTTTGGGAGACACAACAAGGTTGTTTGTTTGGTGGGTTTAAGTAGTAGTGGGGGGTTTTTAGGAAAAACAATACAGAGGATTTGGGCCACAGGTGAAAGCATACAGGCAGGAAGAGTGACATAAGCTACTAATGGTTTTTCTGGGACTGGTAAGCAATCTAGACATGGTGGAAAGATGAAATAGTGAAAATTTATCTTTAAGGATGATGAAGGCAGTGAGATTTCTAGAAATCACAATGTTCAAGAACTTTGTTTCTAGAAATATAGGGAAAACATTTATTCATCCATGTAGGAAAAAATTACTGATGACTAACAATGGCTCCACTTGGGGAGGGCAGCTCCTTTTCAGGAGGTGTCCAGAACTTCATATTTTTGGCTTCATGAAGACCAGTGCCTCATCCATTGGGTAGATGTTACCTATTTCTCTTGCTGATGCTTGCTCAAAGCTTATGATCTCAAAAAATCTAAAAGACATGATTAGCTTAAATCCATCTCTACCTACCCAACCTATTTTTCTAACATTTTTTCTTCTTTTGGTACATTTTTACTAGCAACCTTGACATATTTTTGTTTTTCGAAAGAAAAATAAACTACCTACTTCTACCTTATGTCTTCCTGGAGCTCAGATTAGGCTAATGAGCTCCTTTGATTCTCTACCTATGCTATTCAACTGTCAAGTTTAAACTGTTTGATAGGATTTATTCACTAGGCTACAAACATGAAATTGAAAACATGGCTAAACCAGGATTAGACAATTTGATTTACCATGGGTTTGTGGCATAAAAACAAGCTGTGCACAAATGTTATTTTTGTACAAAACAAAACTAGAAAAACCAGGGCTAGGATACATTATTTTTTACTCATCCCTATTTTTGTCTTTGGTTATGTTTTAGGCATGTGGAACTAGTATCTTTCTACCTAATCTATCTTTTGACAAGTCAAACTTGAATAATTTGACCCACTATCTTTCACTAACTTATCAACAATAAATTTAAAACTTGTTTCAGCCATGATTAGGCTAGATGATTGAAACAAGACTTCTTTATGAACATGTAGTGGCATTTAGGCTTGCACACTTTCATTAGTACTCTTTTTTGGGTATGGGGCTATACCTCTTTTTTCATATTTTCTCTGTTTTTGTATTTTCAAAACAGTCTATAACTAAAATATTCTCAAAAGATGAGCTTATTTTCATACCTATCTATCTATCCTAATCTAACCTATACATAATATACATTCATTTGGTGAAATATCTTTTCCAACACAACCAATCAAGTAGATGATTCCATGATTGATCTTATTTTAGCTCTTTGAGAGTGCTGAAGAAATCAAAAGGCCACTTCCACCTCACTTGTTTTTGGACATTAATGCTTAAAATTTTTCTCACACTTTGCAACATACTGTTTTTGGCAGAACACACTCCTCCTTTAGATTTCTCAAGGAACACAATAAATGGATCTTGGAATAATACCTGATCTAGAGGTTTTGAGACATAAGCTTTATTCGGGACTACTCCTTCTTCCACTTGGCTATGCTTGGGACTCTTTTGGGAAAGAAACTCCACCTCTTCCTCATGATCATATGAACTGGTAGATTCATTATATGTGGCAGTGTTATCCTCTAAAAAACTTGATGTGCTTTGATAGAGTGGGCTGAAATTTGTGTGAAGGCTATCATATTGATGAGCAGGAGCACTCTTTGGCAACAAATCTTCTTGAGAAAGAAGTGCATCAACTTTCTTGTGATCATCAATTTCCATGCCTTCACCTGCAAATTGTAGTTCAAAGGAACTTGGTGGCTGCAAACCTGAAGTTAAGGAGGATTCCATGTTCCAAATTATTTCTTCAACCATTTCAGGAGAAGGCTCCTTATTGACAACTTGCTCAAGAAGTTCCTTATCTTCCTCAACCAATACATCAAAGCTAAAAGACCGTTGATTTCCAATTATATAAAAGTTATTTCCAATGGAATGAAGTGAAGTAGAGAAAAAAGTAAGAGACTCCTCACTTACTTCTAAACTTTCAAGGCTTTCCTCATCAGTGTCATAGGTGACTTGTATTGGCTACTAGCTTTTTTCCAGCTAGTTATAGTGAACTTCATCCCATAAATCAACTGTTGATTACTCTGCAAGGTTAGTTTCTATTTGGAAATAATAATCATCAACATATTGATCAAACCTTGGAGAATCATTAATATAGGTAATGTCACCAACCATACATATTGGACCATCAGATTGTTTCTCTTTGAATTGATTTACAAGTTCACTTTCTAACTTATGCTAGACAATATTAGCAGGAGAATGAACTAAAATGTTTTGTTTATATGAGGGTTTAGAGGCTATTTGCATATTTAGAAGCTGGTCTATTTCTTCTTCAGTTAAAAAACGAGGATTTTTTCTTTCTTTTTGGAAATAACTACAACATTCCTCTTTCTCTTGTGAAAGCTGATTGGGAGGCTGAATATCTTCTTGAGCCTCACCTAGAAGAGATGATGAATAATAACTTGTGTTTTTAGAGAGATCCTGTGGGTTCTCTTTCATTCCCCAATTGATTTCATCCTCAACCAATTTTTCTTGATTTTTGTGAGAGTTAACTTGAGCATGGGTTTCATGAATAGCTGCTAAGAGATCTTTAGGGTGCAAATTTCCTTTCAAAATCTAAAATGAATTAAAGCATAAGGGTAGAGATCATAAAGGTTTTGATTCCTCCTCCATTTTAGATTTGATTTCATCCTCAACCAGATTTTCTTGATTTATGTGAGAGTTAACTTGAGCATGGTTTTCCTGAATAGTTGCTAAGAGATCTTCAGGATGCAAATTTCCCTTCAAAATTTGAAATGAATTAAAGCATAAGGGTAGAGATCCTAAGGGTTTTGGTTCCTCCTCCATTTCAAATTTTGTGATTTCAAGATGGTTGGTTGATTCTTTAGGGCATTCCTCTCTGTTTTTATTTGCAACTTGCTCGTAGTACTCTCTTATTAGTGAAGCACAAGATGTAGGACAGTAACTAGTACCTACTTGGCAGCCTTCATCACTCTCTTCTTTGCAGTCTTTCTCATTATGTATATTTTGTTTGTTGTTATTGTCTTGTAGTGATTTAGTTTGTTCTTCCTGAGGAAAAAGTGTAGGTTGTTTTGAATAAGCAGCACCAACCTTAACCTTGAAATTTTCTCCCTTCCTGTCAAGTAGATGCATCAGTCTGTTGAGTGTATCTACCAATCTCTCTAGCTTGGCAACTCTGTTCATATTTGGATCCATCTTTGTTTATTAGAAAGAGGTCACTGCATCTTTTGAACCAGTCTATATTTCTCTACCAGTGGAGTCATTAGGTCTATTGAGGGTTGTGGAGTCTCCAGGTGGAGGATTTCAACTTTGTTTTCCACCATCAGCATGCTTTGGATTTCTTAATGCATTCCTAGAGGGTTTATGAAACTAGTGGGGTCAATAGGGTTAATGAAGACTAGTGGAGTCGCCAAGTGGATGATGTTTACTGTTTTAAGGATGTTTTTTTTGTCCACCATCAACAAATAAATACCAATCTAAGGATTTTTTGGGGTTTTCTGAGTTCCTATAGGTAGTTCTAAGGTTTGTGTGAGTGTCCTATTGCTGAGTCATCATTCTTCTAGGATGGTGAAACAAATGGAGGCCACTCTATGACTGATAGTTTGAGTTCTTAATGATTTGATGAGGGTATCTGAAGTTCTAAGGTAGACATACTTTGTCACTAACTCAGAAGGTCCATGATGTTCATCATTGTGTTAGTGTGGTGATGGGGTAGTAGATGAGGCACTAGATACTATCTGTCAATTTTCTAAGCTCAATAGGAAGTTCAAATGAGTCTATAGAGGTTTGCTAAGCAACTATATAATCAAAAGGTCCCACCATGATTGCTAGAACATTAGGTTCCTGTGATTTGGCAGATTGGTAGACCAAATGATAGGGTAACATGGAACCAAGCTTTGGAGTCCTAGGACCTATCCTTCCTGGACTTAGAGATGGATCTCTCTATTGGGTGAAAAGGATGTGTTCTTTTTTCTCTAGGGTTTTGATTTCAGGCTAGTTGTTAGGTGTAGGGTCTTTTATTGTTTTGGATGGGTAAGATGGTCAAATGTAATAAAAGGAATGAGAGGATGTCAAATCCATTGGGCCATGGAGTCAAGTGAAAGTCAAGAGTGTCTAAATGATGAAACAGAGTGTATTGCAAGGCCGATTTAGCAAGGTAAATGGATCCTTAAAGTGATGTATGATGGTGTAATGAAAATTAAGTTGGGGAAAAGACTAAGAGGTCATACACATATATAATCTGAAGCATAACTCATGAGGTAGGGAAAACCATTAATCTCTATGAACAATACTCAAATTGATAAACATATAAGATAAACATTCCAGTGAAACATAGAAGCATTAGAAATCCTAACTTTAGAAATTCACCTTCATATTTTGGGAAAAAATACAAGATTTAAACAGATAACTTAATTTATGAAGAGGGAACTCCTAAAAATCATATTTCAAGCTATTGGGAACTCTAAAATAAGTTGAAAAGCATGGAAAAAGGGAAAGATCAAATGAGACCTCTTTATCTTAACCTAATCAATCAATATTCCATAGAAAGGCTTGAAGATAGTGTTCTGAGAACTTCAAATAGGCAAGGCATACCATAAATATTACTTGTAAGCTAACATACTAACCATGCATGAAACAAAAAAAAAATTTGGTAGACCTAAGGAGCAGTAAATAATTCCTTAAGATGGCCAAAAGAGAAAACATAGAGGCTATAACAAACAGGAGGACTGAGGTGCCTCAAAGAACATGTCTCGACCTATAATTTGTTGTTTAATAGCGGCTAAGAAGCATGAAAAATAATGATAATAAAGAAAAAAATAGAAAAATTAGGAAAACATCACCATTCACCAAACTATGGAATCCTGCAAACAAGCTTCTCCATCATCCAAGCAAACAAGCCATTCATCCACTTCACAAAACCAATTTCTTCTCCAAGCTCATGAAACCATGTATATTGCTCTTCAAGCTAATCAAATGCCAACCAAATACATAGGGCCTCATGCTCTATTTATATATCAAATGAAGACTAAAACCCTAAATGTGGTAGGAAAATGTCAAATATAGTCATAAATGTCATTTATGGCCAAGAGACCATGCACGGCCCAAGGCACATAATTTCCCATGAAATAAATGCTAAAATAACTATCTGCACATAATTCTAGCTTAATTTGCCTTAAAAAGCTAAAAAATATCTATTTTCCATAAATGAGTGTGTTTTTTTGACTTTTGGTCCAAAACACACTAGGCAGCCTCTATGCGTAGCGCCAGTTCAGCAGAAAATAAGGTCTCCTGCAGCTGAGTTTTGGACCCCTTCCTAACACCGGATTTGGCTCTGGGATGGCCCGTTGGAAAGCTTGTTGAGTCTAATTTCCAGAAATGCTTGAGTTATGATAATTGGATTCCTTTTTCTTGTCCAAAATTCAAATAGCCCAACACTACTCTGTGCGCAACGCTTGGTCTGAAAATGAGGCAGAAAGGTCAAATTGTTGATGTTTATTGACCTTTTGAGCAGGTAAAAATGCTCCAAATGATATGAAAATTGGTGATCATATTGTAGGTGATGTGAGAAGTCCAAAAATGTAAACTTTGAGAGCTGAGGATGCACCAATTGTTTTCATAGCACCTAGGGTGTTGTGCTCCTAGGGGTCAAAATTTGGAAAAAACAAAAATTTGTCTAATTTGCCTCAAAATTTGTGGAGAGGTCCCTCAAGAGGTCTTGGACACCTGTTGAGAAGCCTAAGCCAAAATTCCAAGGTTTTCTTGCACTTTGGCTCTTTTTATGCCTTCAAGCTCAATGAGGGCCTTCCTCAGTTTGGCACATGCAAGCATGTTCTTCCTTGCATAATGCTTTGTCATTTTCTTTTGTAAGGCAAGGCCTCTATTCACCTCCTTGAAATACTTGTGCTCCTGTTTGTAACAGTGGATGACACGTTGTGCCATCTCAAACTCTCTTTCCCACTCTTGAAGTTGAGCATCTTTCTCCAAGAGAAGCAATTTTGTATTCATCTCTTTGTCTTCAGTGTCACTGCCTAAATCAATGAATTGAGACCTTTGAGAAGTCCTCTTGATCCTTTTGCTTATTCTTACCTTGAATTGTTGCTCCTCCTTGTCCATATTTTCCTTACCTTTGTATTTTTTCTTGATGGTTGTAGGAGAGATGGCCCTTTGCCTTTTTGAGGTAGCAAACACATCTCTTTTGCCTCTGTGGTAGGTGCATATGAGAGGAGTGAGGAGGGTGCCTTGATCCTTGACGAAGTCACAAAATTTTTCATTTTTTTCATGAATTTCATGAGTGAATTCATACTCCATTGGGTCACTGATTTCCTGACCTTCAACCTCATCCACAGCCTTGCTTTCCTCACTGTTTTCTTCACTGATATTTTGGCTCTCAAACTGACCACTATCCTCCTCACTTACCTCAATTTGGCTTTGTCCTTCACTAAGGCTTTCTTCCCTGTCACTTTTTGCATTGTCACTTTGGATTTATTGGTCATTTGGAGGCTGATTAGTGTCATGAAAATCATGACAGTTGTCATTACTATCATGACTATTTCCTTTCTTGTCACTGACAGTCTCATTTGTATCACTGTTTTGGTCAATGCCTTGATTTGAAAACTCTTTTTCAGCCTCATCAGTTATCTTCTCTTGATCTTCAACTTCTTCATTCTTTTTAGCACTTTTGTTACTATGATTTGGTTCATTGTTATGTTCAATATCATCATCATCTTTGTTGTCTTCTTCATCCTCCTGCTGACTGTCATCTTCATTTTTCTTTTCATAATCCCCTTCGCTATCATCTTGTTCATCATAAACACTCTCCTCTGCATTTGATATTGTCTTTTGAGTGTCATCATTGTCATTGTATTGCTCCTCTCCATCACTATCTTTCTCTTCAGGGCTGCCATGTTCAGCCTTTTCCTCTATTTAATCATCACTTTCTTCATCAGTGGGCTTTGTTTCTGCCCCATTTCTTTCTTCAATTTCCTCATCATATTCTTAATTGAGCTCTGTATTTGTGTCACTATTTTTTGCCCTTGTATCACTTTCATTTCCTTCTTCATTTCTGCTGTCCTCACCTTCTTCACCCTTTTATATGTTGTTGTCATTATTTTTTTCTTTAGCACTGCTACCTTCTTCCTTATTTTCTTCATTTACCTCAGTTTCTACCTCATCTCCTTCATGATCATATGCTTGTTCCTCATTAGGGCTACTATCAGCTCCTTCATATGATACATTAGGGGAAGGGATAGGAGGTGAAACTCTTTGTGGAGAAGGCATATGTGGAGATGGAGGAGGATTGGAGGTAGGTGGATGGGAAATGGAGGGAAAATTTTGCAGAACAAATGCTTGGGGATTGGCAAACACATCATGAGAGATAAAAACCTCCCAAGGGATCCCTTGCTTCTCTAGCTAGTGTAGGACAATAATTTTGATCAAGGAGTGGTGAAATAGGCTCTGCATTTGGTGGGAATAACTCCTCTTTTTGACCACTGAAGTAATTTTGTTAATGCTCCAGTATAGGTAGTATGGTAGGTTCAGTAACTTAACCCTGGTGAAGTGCATCAGAAGCCTTATATGATAAGAGTAAACCTTGGAGTACCTCCCCTCATAGGTGAAGTACTTTATAATTTGCTTCATCAATAGGGCATACCTCTCTAGGAAGTGGGAGAAGTGGAAAACAACCTTGCAGCCTTGCTGACAGTTAGGTTTGAGGTAAGGCTCATAATAACTCAAATCCAACTTCTTTTGTTTAAACCATCTCTCACCAAAATCTGGAATTCCTGTGGCTTGAGCAATGGATTCAGATGAGAGTTCAAAGTTCACTCCTGCTAGGTTGACTTGGTGATTTTGCAAACTTAGGATGAAAAACCTAGTTAGATCTGAATGGCTTTGGACTAGCTTGACCTTCTCACAAAATTGATAACACCCAACATCTTGAAAATAGTTAAGTGTCATTGGAGAGGAGCTAATTTGAATGGTGTCCAAGGGTTCAAACCTATTAACCCTTCCTCCCTTGTGCTTAGGCTTGGTAGGTCTTTGACTTTCATCATTGCTAGTATGAATCTCCTCTTCGAACATGGTGATTATTTTTAGCATAGAAAGCCTCTTTTTAAACTTGTTTGAGTGTATTTAGGTCAAAGGATGGCAATGAGTGATGTAAGGGCAAAGTTGTGCAAATGAGGGCTAAGATGCAGCTTCCAAGGAGTGTGTTCAACTTTTTTCAGAGGTTGGTTTGCTGTCAATGAGTGTATTTGTACATATATAACCCTTCTCTTTGTTCAAACCCTAACTTAGGAGGCGAAAAATTTGATTTTATGAAACCTAGGGTTTGATGACAACAAGCCTCTAAACATTCCCTCTGCTTATGAAAATGAGTGTTTGGAAGGTAAGGGAGGCAAATACCAACCATGTTTTGACTTTTGCAGGCGCTTTGAAGAATAAAATTTGAATTTTGGGCTCCTTTTAGCAATTTGAGGTAAATACTGGCTGTGTGTAGTGCCTACCTGATAGCATGTTCAATTCGGGTCAACCTGTCAGAGCATAGCCCTGGGTCGGAGGATGGGCCAGTCGGGCTAGTCGAAGCGCAGCAGCTGTCAGATTTGGTGGGCAGTCGGGCCTTTCTGGGCCTGTGTGTAGCACCCGCCCAGGTGCGTAGCATCAGGCTCTAGGTGCATAGTGCAATGTTAAATAACAATACGGCCACCTTGCCTGTGTGTAGCTTCGAGAGCCAAGTGCATAGCGCCAGCCTCAATGCGTAGCGCCTATAATTTTTTACCAGTTTTGCACAAAAAATCTACAGACTTCCTTCAACGGTTCTCCCTAAAATGATGAATGAGATGGGGAGATACTAAAAAATATCTTTATAACCCTTGAAAAATAAATTTGAAATCTCAAACCCACTTTATAAGGTTTTATTTCCCTTTCTAATTCTTTGACTGTCCTTTTGACTTTGTGGTCCTGTAGGGGGGCAGTTTCATAAAAACATTGCTTTTTCATTGCTGAAAACCCTTTGAGGTTATTTTCAGAGTGATAAACTCCCTGAAGAAGATGAAACTACGCTTCTTACCTATATTTGGAAAATAAACTTGTTTTATGACTTTTAACATTTATACACAACAAATTTTGTCATACTTTGTCATTTCTTTCCTCTGATTTACATTCTGTCCTGTTTTCCTGAGAAGTAGTGAGGAGAAAACCCCTTGGTGGGATAAAAACCTTAGCAGCAAGTATAAATGACCTTTTTTAATATTTAGGTGTGGTTATCACTACAAACATTCATTTGAAACTTTTTCTCTTATCAATTTTTCCTGTAGATAGCTACCCTTGACAGTTGGTAGAAGTGTTATTTATGGTAAAATCCATCCTTTGTAGAATATTTATTTGATAATGTGACCCTTGTTGGAGGTTTTATTGCTCTGTTGTAAGTTAGTGGGATACTTTTTCTTTAGACCATTTTGACAATGATGTAGGTCTAGTGAGAGGGGAAAGCTAGTATAAACCCTTTTTTGTGTCTTTCAGGGCCACTTCTGTGTATGCAGGTGCCAACACATTTTCTTCCTTTAATCACTGTCTCCTTTGAACTTGGATAAATCCTTTTATCAGTAATGATCCATGTTTGTCAGAGTTTCCTCCTTTGATATTTTCTTCCCTCATGATTTCTTTCTTTGATAATTTTGAAACTGCTTCTGACTGTTGCTTTGAGAAATCAGACCCTTGAACTGATATTTTTCATCCTTTTGTTGATACTATTCACCCTCTTTCCTCCTTGGTTATAGTGGAGTTAGTGCCTTTTGCCAAACCGTAGAAGGTAATTTGAAAACTTGTTGAAACCATCTGCTGTGATGAAGGAGGCTTCTTTGTCACCATGTGACCATCTTTTTCCATTTTTCCAAACTCCTAGGTTTTAGGGTTGCTTAGGAAAAAGTAAACAGTGTTGTCTTCTAAGTTCTCAAAAACTTCACAAAACTCACTAATCATTCATAAAAAGTCATTAATGATTATTTGAAGGAGTTCAGGTGGCCTTTACCTTTGTAACCCTAGGACTGATTCCTTTTTTGGTCAAAACTGTCACAAACCCTTGATTTCCATCAAACATATGCTTGTTGCTTTCTTCTTTCTATGAATGGTATTCTTATGATGATTTTCTCTTTTACCTTACCTCATTGCTAATATGATGGCTTTTTGACCCTCTTGCAGAAGTGTGAGAAAAGGGAAGTTGTCCCCTTGCAATATTTATGCTTTAGGCTAAAAACCTTCCTTGAATGATCTCTTTGGTGAATCTAGCACAAATTGACTTGTCCCCTTCTTTGAATGTATTTTCTTCCTATAGGAAGAACAGAGTCTGTAGGGCACCAAATCCATCCTATGACTTTGGGAAAACCCTAGGTGATCTAATGAAGGCCTTATTGGACTTGGTTTTTGGATTGAGACCTAAAACTTAGGCTTATCAAGTGCAAGATAGAATTTTTAGGATATACTTATGTATTGAAGATCTGAGATAGTTTGAGAGTATCAGTGTTTGAGAGTACTTTGGGAGACAAAACAAGCCTGTTTGTTTGGTGGCTTTAAGAAGTTAGTGGGGATTTTTTAGGAAAAACAAGATAGAGGATTTGGGCCACAGGTGAAAGCATACAGGTAGGAAGAGTGACATAAGCTACTAATGGTTTTTCTAGGACTGGTAAGCAATGCTAGACATGGTGGAAAGATGAAATAGTGAAAAATTATCTTTAAGGATGATGAAGGAAGTGGGATTTCTAGTACTCACAATGTTCAAGAACATTGTTTCTAGAAATCTAGGAAAAACATTTAGTCATCCATGCAGGAAAAAATTACTAATGACTAACAACTTCTATAACAGATTTCCTGTACAACCCAATATTTGGCAATTCCAAGAGTCTGAAAATCATTAGATCTCATGGCCCACTTCTCTCTTAGGTGGTGACCCTTTAGGCTCTTGGAACACATCCTTTTATGCCTATAAAAACTGCTCCAATTCTCATTTTTGTTTCTTAGTACACTCCTATAGGGATGCCTTTCCTCTTATCGAATCCTCTTCACACTGAATTTATATTCAAAAAAAATAAAGCATAATTCTTTCTGTAACTCATCAATTTCTTGGCTTGGTTTTCATTTACGAGTGAAATTTTTTACTTGCCTTTGTGCGCATTAATGATGAATGATTTTCCATCCTTGATGAGCTGACATTGGTTAGATATCCTCATGAATATTGCATCATACATGTACATGCATGGAATCCCAAACACGAATCCACATATTTGAAGGGGAACCACATCCATATCTATTTCATCAATAAAATCAGCATTGATAGAAAATATAATTTTTCACTGTTTTGTTGCGTTTATCTCTGCATAATTATTTACCCATCAAAGTGGATATGGGTTTGGATGATCATGAACTTCCAACCCCAACCTCATGACCATCTCTGCTACAATGAGATTCACCTACGATCCCGAGGAAAACAAAGCATCAATCTTTGTCTTCTTGACTTGTATCTTTATATGGAAGAGTTTGGTCGTTTCTTTCGCTTCATGTTGTTGAAGGCTACTTAGATTCACCTCATTCTACACTAATGTACAAATTATATTCTCATCCACGTCCAAGCATCTTTCCACTTGGTTGCTCGAATGAGTGGCCTTGGGATTCTTATTCTTATTATCTCTCTTCTTGTTCTTTGGGTGTAGATCTGGATGCAACTTCCAACACCTCTCCTCTGTATGACCATCAATGTCATTGTGGTTGTAGTAGTCTCTAGGATAATTTCAATGGTGTGTTTTCGTTTTTGTATTTTTATCTTTTTTCCAATTTTTATTCTTATTCCCCTCCTTAGAAGCCTCCCGTTTCTCCTTCTTCTTCGATCCAGTTGATTCCACTCTTTTCAAACCCATGTTTTCCAGGTATTGTGCTTGCACACAAGCCTCATCCACTAATTTGGTCTTGAAAAACATCATTTTCTCACATAGATGGTCGTGCATTCCCCCAAATACTTTAGGAGTACATCTAGGTTCTTTGGATATATTTCCAATGTTATAGAAATATTTTTGAATCCTATGGTGTACTCCTGCATGCTTTGGCCTGACTTTTGCCTGAAGTAATGCAACTGAATTCACTGGTCTTCCATGTACCCAATGGGATAAAAATTTGATTTAATGAGGGTTTTGAAATCCTCCCACTTAGCCACTAGAGGCTCTCCTTCCGACCTTAGGGTCTCCATGTGGCTCT
Organism: Pinus albicaulis; assembly: GCA_034641835.2. Classification (NCBI taxonomy): domain Eukaryota; kingdom Viridiplantae; phylum Streptophyta; class Pinopsida; order Pinales; family Pinaceae; genus Pinus; species Pinus albicaulis. The sequence goes on from CM076574.1 coordinate 378,989,630, forward strand.
CCCACCACGTCAATGCATGGCCCTCTAATTTCATCCACATGATTGATATATTTTTCCCTTCCTCAATCTGATGGACACTAAATTAAAATTCGATTTGATGCAACCAGTGGTTCAACTTTAGAGAGTTGATATTTCCATGGTATGGCTTGATATCAAAATTTTCTTCCATTTTTAATTAGGATTGATTCACGACACTTGAACTTAGTTGATATTTTCCATGTTCTTTCTTCGATTGGTTATATGTGTCTTCTCAATCTCCTATTCCCCCTTTTATTTTTTCCTGTTCATTTGAACCCCCATATTCTCCAAGTATCCCCAACTTATTTCTTAGGTCCACCATGAGGAGCTTTGCATTTTAGTTTATATCTGTGACTTTTTGTTCGAGTTTTGAAAACCTCATCTTTATAGGATCACGAGGTTCATTTACAAATTCATCGGCTGTGATTAGGGTTTTGTGATTTTCAACCCTGTTGAGCTAAATCCCCTCAAAATATCCACAAATACCAAAAGAAACCTACTTTGATACCAAATTATCCATAAACCACCCCTGATATTCCATTGGACAGTTCGTCACAACAAATCTAATAATATTATATTAAAACTATGAAAATTATACACTATTACAGTTTATTAAAATTTAAGATCATTGGTTTAACTTTAATTACTGCATGAATGTGAGTTTAAATTATGCAAAAAAGTAGAGAATGTAAAAATAAGAACACACAAACATAATACACAATATATTCTCTCTGGGAAACCCTTTTGGGAGAAAACCTAGTTGGAAGGTGAGCTCGCTTCACTCTCTTTCACTATCTAGAAATATGGCTGCATGTACAAAGAAGTAATATCTATGGCCTGTGGGTTGCTACAGTGAAAAAATCCTATCTGTGTGCTCTATCTCCTATCTCTCTTGGCTCTAATTGCTCAACTATGGAACAAAATGCTCTAGAAAGAATAAAATGTCTCTTCTTCGTTGTTGCTCTATTATAACACAACTTGATAACCTACTAGTGGTTAATTTTGACTACATAAGCTCTTAACTAGAGTTACAATATAGAATATTCTAGAGTATTTTACATCAAAAACACACGGCTATCCTTTTTTCCATGAATAATGGGGGCTGACGCGACATCCTCCCAGACTATAGGTGTGAAAATAGGAAGGTCAACTCCTGAGTGGCATAATTTTTTAATACATAATTCGATTGACATGATTATTATGCAATTAGAAAGGTGTATATGTGTAGAATAGCATGAAAATATTAATCTCTAAAGAGGAGAAGAGTTACCCCAAAAAAAGTCTTTTGAGGCCTCAAAACACTCCCGAAAGGTTTCAGACCCTCTTTTGCCAAGCTAGGTCTCGTAGTTAAAAACGATCTCATGAGTTGATTCCTCGATTTTGTCTACTCCAAATGCATCGAGATTGATGAAAAAAATATAATGATCCAATTCGAATCACACCTCTCCATTTTGGGATGATTTTCATCCCCAAAACCTTTTACTGAATGAGGTGAGGAAATGTTTCCTCCACATTTTCTCTATTGTACCATTTATCTTTTTCCAGAATTTGTCCCTTCAAACCAATCTGCCAAAGGTCATACTGCCCCTGTCATGTAGTTCTAGACCTCTTCTGAAAAATTATATCTTCTATCATCTCTTCCTAAACATCTGGTGCCAAATGCTCTGTAGAAAGAATGACTTGTTCCTCTTCTTGATCTAGCATGGAAGGCTCATAGAGTTTCAAATTATCTACATTCACAACTGAGTAAATGAGCATATATGGTGTTAAATCGAGTCAATAGGAATTATCACCCAAATTTTCTAGTATCTAAAAGGGACCATACCTTTGATCCTTTATTTTATTACCAGGCCCCAACAATCGCTCCTTGTTAAAATGTAACCATACTTTGTATCCCACCTTGAATGACTTATTTGTTATGTGTTGATCGTGCATGGCATTATACTTCTCCTACAACTTTTGTAGTGTTTCTTGTACATATATATATATATATATATATGGATCTTCTTGATATTCTCTAGAAATTTTTCAGCCCTCAAAGCATCTCCCGTAAGATCTTCCCTCACTCCTCCTTGTTTCCCATTTGCAATATCCAAAGTTGAAGGTGGAAAATATAAAAAAAAGTCTCAAATGGGGACTTTACTGTAGAACTGTGGACTACTTTGTTTTAATAATGTTTTATATATACCAGATCACCTCAAGTATTCAGATGCTTTTGGTTGTATCCCCTTAGAAGCTACACAAAATTCCTTTTGAATAATTTTGTCTGCCCATATATATATGGATGGAATGATGGAGATATCTTCAACTTCGTGTCCATTTTCTCCCACAATGTGTCCCTATTTAATATTATGCTCCTTGGTATTCCAAAGTGCACCCAGACTTATCCAAAGAACAAGTTTGTTTCTTCTTTTCCACTAATGGTATTTTTACAAGACATCAGAACAAAAATCTCACTAAACCTCTCAACTACCATGAACAAATAGTTATGCCCCTTCCTAGTTGTTAGTAAACCTCCCACAAATTCCATGGAAATTCTTTCCCAAGAATGAGTAGTTACATGTAAGGGATGATATAGACCCTGTTTCATATTTCTAGGTTTGTTGGTACAGCAAAGCATGCATCCTCTTATGAACCTAGCTACCTACGCTTGCATATTAGGCCAATACACATACCTCTGCAAGTTAGCCATGGTGTTCCCTAGAGTAAATTTCCCCACAACCTTGGAGGTGTGAGCTTCTCTGATCCGTTGTAGTTTCCCACCTTTAGGAACACATAGCTTATCCAACCTATAGAGTATCCCATCCTAGATATGGTAGTCAATGGAGCTGTCGTCATTGTGCATATGACTCTAACTCTACAACTGTTGATACACCTCCTTGAAGTCCTCATCTTCTGAATATGCCTCCTTGTACGCATCATGGGTGAATTCCTTCATGTGCATACGATTCCCAAAAGATGTAATATTTGATGTGGGTGGCCTTGAAAGCATGATCACCAAATGAAGATATAATTATAACCCCATCCACTTGGAATTTCTCGCCTGTTGTAGCTTACTTTGAACCTGCAAGTACTGTAATGACTAGTGATATGTGTGGATTATTATCTCCTTTCCCATCAGATAGTGCTTCCACTTCTTCATATTTGGAACCATAACCTAGATATCCTTATTATAGGTAGGTATTTAATAAATTCCCCATGAAATACTTCAAAAATGGTAGCAAATGGGCCTTTCTCGTTGCATCACAACAACTGCCATAGCATACCCACTCATATTTTTATCCACTTCAAAGGGCTGTTGCAAGTTTGGTAATGCCAAAATTGGTGCTTAATTGATCTCCTTCTTTAGCTCCTCGGAAGACTTTTGCTGACCTTTTCCCCACCCGAAACTATTTCCACTTGCTCTTATGGTGTGGAGTAGTGCCATTATTGCTGAAAATGAGGCTATGAATTTCTTTAGGTAATCTGTTGCCCTAATGAAACTCCTTACCTTAGAAATATTATTAGGAACCGACCATTTGATGATGGCCTCCATATTAGAATGATTTTGTAATATTCCCAATTAATCGTGAGCTAGTTGGAATATTAAATTTTTCTTTTGCTTTTTGTTTAATGAATAAGAGGACAATGGAGGTCCACAATTCTTCTTAATAATGAATAAATCAATGCCAATGTAAAAAGAAAACATCTTGGCAGCTTAATTAAGCACCCTTAGGTGTGAAAAGGGTTTGGAACATCTTGAATGGGTCAACTTTGACTAAATCAACGACGTTATCATGGAGGAGTGGAAATCAATGAGGGACAGTGAAATTTTAGATGGAGACACCTTGCATGGAAGTAGGGTCATAAATGAATGGAGCTTAGGGTTTGGAAGCTCATATCTTATAAAAGGAAGAGGATGGCAGCCATATTCATTATGTATTGGTATATGATATTTCTGAATATATGGTCTGTTTAGACATAAATATTTCTTTGGCTCTTTAGCTGAGATTACAAGTGTTTTTTAGCACTGGGTGTTCCTGATTGGGAATCCCACCTCTTCCATTGAGAAGCTCTTGGAGGAGTCTTGTACTTCACTTCCACTATCAAGCATTTTTCCAAAGCTTCATCTTACATATACAACACATATCATGTTGAGGGTTGAGTTGTTTTGCAGGTTGCATCAGTGGAGACCATATTTGGGTCACTTAAATACTTATTTCCAGTGGAGAAGGGTTCCTTTCCATTGGGAGGATAGTAAGGAAGGACCTTGTGCATATTTTCAAATCTTGGCATCAAGTCATATTTATTTTCCCCTACAATGCATTTTCTTTCCAGATCTGCGTTATTTTGAGGGAGGATTTCCTGGGTGGTTTCAGTACACCATTTGGAGAGGAGGTTTGCTAGAGAAGGGATCAGCCTTTCATCTAGGAGATCCATTGGAGGAGGCTGCACTATTTCTTATATCAGATCAGCCACACTTTCCAAATCTATATGCTGCAGTGAATATTTAGCCTTAGGGCTTTGATTCAGACCTTGTACATGGTGTTTTGTTGAAAACCCTTTGGGGGTTTTTCATTGGAGGTTGTATCATACCTAGATATGTATTAGATCTATATTTTGAGGCATATATCAGCCCATGTTATTTTTTATATTAATTTGGTGTAGCAGTGCCTTTTAAACAACATTGTAGTAGTCATCCAGCATTTTGATATATAGTAGCAGCACCTCTTTTGAGGGGTTTTTCCATTAGAGGCTTGTTCTCTCTTATTGTAAATCTTATGACCCCTTTATTATGCATATTTTGCTGTTGTTTTAATGATTATAAGGTCTCCATATTGGCCTCTTTATTTTATATAATGAATAAAACTATTGTTCCATCATTTTGCACTATATTCCTACTTTTCCCATTTGGGAATATTACAGTGGTATCTGAGCATAATCTTGGCACAACCTATGCATCTTGAAAATCCAATATGTCATATGAGAAAGGAGATCCTCTCACTGATAGAGAGAAGAGATATCTCAAAAAAATACACTGAAAGTATGATTATACAAATGAAGAAGGAGACAAGGGTAAACCCCTTTTTCAAGAGGAATGAAAAGAAAGGAGTTCTCAAGACTTATTTTCCAAAATGTTCAGAGAATTAACAAAGACATCATAGAAATGAAGATGGAGAGATGTAGAAATTCTCCAAAAGATCTTGTGCATAGATAAAACTCCAGATTTTCAAATTATGGGTGTGAGCTTTCAGCCACCCAATCAGATCTACAACGCTCTACCATGCCTATGTTCACATCAAGAGAGATGGAGGAAGGAGATGTGCTAAAGGAGGAGACTCTTGGTGACTACCTTCAAGAATATGAATCTCAATCATAGAGGTTCAAATATCATATCAACTTCCAATATTTTTGAAATATCAAGGAGAATAGAAGACCTAGAAACCATGATAGAAGAAAAACGCGCAAGCATCATGCTTTGGGTAGATTTTTTCTACCAAATTTTGATGGGTCACCTAAATGTACAACTAGGGCTTGGGTGAAGGAGCTAGACACCTATTTGCAGCAACACCAAGTTTTAGAATATAAAGCCATTAGAGTAACATCACTGCATCTTGAAGGTAAGGCTTATGCCTGGTGGATTTTTTAAACTTCTTCCTTGAATTATGTAAATTTATCTACTTATGCAATGTTCACTAGGAGGTTAGTGAGAAGATTTGATGCAGGAAATTCTGAAACATCCTTGGTTGAGCTAGCCAAGTCTAAACAAACAAAACCTTTTCATGAGTTGGAACAATCTATAAACCCAAATCCATTCCAGAACGCTATTGAGGGGGTTAAAAACTTGCAGAATACCTTGCTAGAGGCAAGATTCCCACTTTAGAAAGAGCTCTATTCTAAAAGGGAAGACATGGAGATCTCTTTTTCAAAAGAGGAGCTAAACAAAGATCCTCTCAATGCTGATGAGGTAACCTCCATTCATGATGAAGGGGAAGAGCAGGTTAGAGGTAACAATGCTATCACATCAGGAGAATATATAGTAACTCATGGAGAGGTAGATGGAGCGATTTCTCTAATGAGAGGAGTTCTTGTATAATTGCAAGAATTTCCAAAGGATCTAATATGTGGAGATCAAGTCACAATCCATGAAAAACATGTGCCATTATTGATAGATTCTGAGACCTTGTAGATGAAAGGAGGAGGTAGGGAGGATGGGAAACATCATATGATTAGGAGCACACACCCCTATCTATCTCAGAAGGTTTATGCACAAAAGAGGCATACTAATTTGCACAGTGAGAGAAAGGACAAAGCAGTCCACTCATATATGCAGTATACTCTTGATATTTATGTCTCTTTGCATGGAGGCATTCCACCTGGGAGGCCACAAGATTAGGATATGATGAGGCATGTCTCACATCATGATGCATGATTCATAGATCCAGGAGGAATGGGATCATTAGGAGGCCATGATATGGTGCTGAGAATCTTGGGTAGACTGAAGGAGGAGGGAGACATTCTCCCAACATCATCATTACCCACTCTCATTTTAAATTCTGCACTGTGAAAGGAGATGTATGTGAAGGATAGCAAGCTTCCAACATATACCTTTGGCATGGGAGATTTCAAGGAGAAGGGAAGCCGTATGACAAATTTTCTTTGTGATAAATCATCAACACTGTCACTATGGAAGATTGATCCATATTAGAAATCCCAATTGTTGGTCGATTATTCCAAAGATCTTTTTACATGCATGATACTTGATGGCTAGCTACATGAAGAGGGATATTCAGTCCAAGATGAAGTCATATATTATCATAGTAGGATATTCTTATCTAGAGCCTCCAATCTCAAGGAGAAGTTGCTACAAAAGGCACATGAAGAATTCCTTTTCAGCCATACTTATTCCATGAGGGCCTACAACACTATCATGGAGAGCTACACTTGGGAAGGCTTTGAAGAGGAACTATATCAAAATTTTCAAAGATGCATGAACCATGTGGAGTTGGAAGAGATACATAACTCAATGAAGGATTTATCACATCCACCTCTTTCCTCTTTTGGAATGAGAGGGGATCTATCTATGGACCACTCCATTTGTATGAGCAGAAATTTTGGTGAGGAACATGCTTATGCACATAATGTTTTATTTGATGAATATTTGCATTCTTTTACCATGTATACGCAAGCAATATCTCCAAGGAGGAGAATTATTCCATATAAAATTCATGGCCAACTTTGGGCCATAAACATTTCTGAGCATGGCCACTCCCTTGGAGGATATAGGGAGATGTTGTATCATTGTGGGTGCACTCCAAGAGCACCAAACATATCTCACATTTTCAGCCATTGTGGGAAGACTTGGGAAGAAATTAAGTGGTGGGGAAACCCCTTACCATACCATTATCTAATGCATTAAGGAGATATACTGTGCTGGTTCCACATATGGGACTATGACCCACCTTCATATTTGCATATTTCTGTTTGTATGTACTTAGTTTTGATCCCATACATTGATGATGTACTTATTCTTTTTATGGGAATGACTGGAGGGAGGATGGGAGGAATGTATGTGACCTATGGGAGAGATATTTTCCATGCTCATTATGCTACATGTTTCAGGGAGAACATTGGACAAACCATGTTTGTTTCATTTGATATATTGCTTCCTTATGGGATGAATCATTTGCATCTCATGAGAACTTTGGAGGAGCATTTCATGGAGGGATGGATTGGGAGAAACTTAGCTTATGAGGGAATATTATCACATTATGGTGTCACCAATGGTGGCGGAGAAGATTTGTAGTAGTCACCTTGTCAGTTTCTTGCGAACAAGCAACATTTGGGAAGGAAGGACTGTAATATTCCCAATTAGCCATGAGCTAGTTGGAATATTAAATTTTTCTTTTGCTTTCTATTTAATGAATAAGAGGACAATAGAGGTCCACAATTCTCCTTAATAATGAATAAATCAATGCCAATGTAAAAGGAAAACATCTTGGCAACTCAATTAAGCACCCTTAGGTGTGAAAAGGGGCTGGAACATCTTGACTAGGTCAACTTTGACCAAATCAACAACATTGTCATGGAGGAGTGGCAATAAATGAGGGACATCAAAGTTTTAGATGGAGACACCTTGCATGGAAGTAGGGTCATAAATGAATGGGGCTTAGTGTTTGGAAGCTCATATCTTATAAAAGGAAGAGGATGGTAGCCATATTCATTATGTATTGGTATATGATATTTCTGAATATATAATTTGTTCAGACATGTAGCTTTCTTTGGCTGTTAAGCTGAGATTGCAAGTGTTGTTTAGCATTGGGTGTTCCTGATCAGGAATCCCACCTCTTCCATTGAGAAGCTCTTGGAGGATTCTTGTACTTCACTTCCACTATCAAGCATTTGGCCAAAGCTTCACCTTACATCTACAGTGTAGATCCTGTTGAGGGTTGAGTTATTTTGCAAGTTGTAGCAGTGGAGACCATCTTTGGGTCACTTCAGTACTTATTTTCAGTGGATAAGGGTTCCCTTCCATTGGGAGGATAGTAAGGAAGGCCCTTGTGCATATTTTCAGATCTTGGCGTCAAGCCACATGTTTATTTGCCCCTACGGCACAATTTCTTTCTAGATCTGCATTATTTTGAGGGAGGAGTTGCTGGGTGGTTTCAGTACACCATTTGGAGAGGAGGTTTTCTAGAGAAGGGATCAGCCTTTCATATAGGAAATCCATTGGAGGAGGATGCACTATTTCTTATATAAGATCAGCCACACTTTCCAGATCTATATGTTGCAATAAATCTTTAGCCCTAGGGCTTTGATTCAGATATTGTACATGGTGTTTTGTTGAAAACCCTTTGGGGGTTCTTCATTGGAGGTTGTATAGTGCCTAGATATGTATTAGATCTATCCTTTGAGGCATATATCAACCCATGTTATTTTGTATCTTCATTTTCTGTAGCATTTCCTTTTAAATAGCGTTGTAGCAGTCATCCAACATTTTGATATATAGTAGCAACACCTCTTTTGAGGGTTTTGTCAATTGGAGGCTTGTTCTATCTTATTGTACATCTTATGGCCCATTTATTATTCATATTTTGCTACTGTTTTAATGATTATAAGGTCTCCAGATTGGCCTCTTGATTTTATATGATGATTAACACTATTGTTCTAGCATTTTGCACTATATTCCTGCTTTTCCCATTTGGGAATATTACATATTTATCTTCAACTCTACTCCACTAATCAAATACCCCAGATACACCAAAGAAAACTCCACAAACTCAAAATTCTTGATATTTGCTAGCTGGTGGTGCTTCTTCAATTTTTCCAGCACCTGCACAAATGTGAAATATGCTCCTCCTAGGTAGCACTATATACTAGTGTATCATCTAGATAGACAATAGAAATTTAATATATAAAAGGGCATTGCATATCATTCATTAATCTCATAAATGTAGGTGGTGCATTATATAGGACAAATGGAATAACTAACCACTCATAAAAACCTTTCTTGGTTTTGAATACAGTCTTCCATGTATCTTCTTCTTTGACTTGAACTTGGCCATATCCAGACTTCAAGTCCAGCTTGGAAAAATAATTTTCTTCTGCAACTGATCTAGCATATTGTCTATCTTGGGAAGGGGGTATTTGTTCTTGAGTGTGATTTTATTCAATGCCCTGTAATCTATACACATTCTGCAAGTCCCATCCTTATTTTTCATAGTGATGATGGGTGACCCATATGGTGATGTACTTGGTTTAATGGCACCCTATTCCAGTAGTTGTTGCAACTATTTCTTCAGCTCACTGGCTTCTATAATAGACTAGATCTCATGTTCCACTTCTCTCTTAGGTGGTAATTCCTTAGGCTCTTGGAACACATCCTTATATGGATGTAATAACTCCTCCAATTGTTGTTTATGTTTCTTAGTACACCCCTCTAGGGATTCCTTTCCTCTTATTGACTCCTCTTCAAACTGAATTTATCTTAAAAACAATAAAACATACTTCTTGCTAGAAGTGATCAATTTCTTGGCTTGGTTGGAACATACTAGTGAAATTTTTGACTTGCATTTGTGCGCGTTGATGACGAACTATTTTCCATCCTTGATGAAGCAGTACTAGTTAGATCGCCCCATGAATATTGCATAACACATCTACATGTATGGAATCCAAAACAAGACTCCAGATACATCAAGGGAACCACATTTGTATCTACTTCATAATCAAAATCAACACTGATAAAAAAATCTAATTTTGCACTATTTTGTAACCTTTAACTCTCCATCCCTAGTTACCCATCCAAGTGGATATGGGTTTGGATGATCATGAAATTCTAGCCTCAACTTCTTAACCATCTATGTTGCAATGAGATTTGTGTGTGATCCCTAGTCAAACAGAGCATCAATATTTGGCTTCTTGACCTGTATATCTATATGTAAGAGTTTGGTCATTTCTTTCTCTTCTTGTTACTGAAGGCTACTTGGGTTCACCTCCTTCCACATCGATGTACATTTGATATTCTCATCCACGTCCGAGTTTCTTTCAACTTGATTTCTCGAATCAATGGCCATGAGATTCTTCTTGTTATTATCTTTCTTCTTATTCTTAGGGTTTATCTCTGGATGCAACTTCAAGATTTTCTCATTTATATGGCCCTAAATTTTGCAGTGGTTGTAGTGGTTTCTAGGATATTTACACTAGTGTGCTATGGATGTCATGTTTTTATCTTTTCCCCATTTTTTTCTTCTTGCTCTCCTTAGAAGTTTCTTATTTCTCCTTATGCTTCGATCCACTTGATTGTACTCTTTTTAGGATAATGTTCTCTAGGTAGTATGTCTATACACATTCCTTATCCACCGATTTGGGCTTCAACAACAACACTTGATCACACAGATGGTGGTTGTCAGAGCGAGTGCCCTTGAGGCACAAGTTCCAATGATATTTTTTGTATGTTTGTATGTGCGCACTACGCAGATGTAGTCAAAGAGATTTTTGACCCAGTTTTAGATACAATTAAGCTTAAATGTAAAATATGGGCCTCAAACCATGGTTTGATACCATAGTAACGTGCTAGGTGTATTATAAATATATAGAGTGTGTCTAAGCTAGATATGATTAAGCTAAGAAAAGTTAAGAGATATTAATATCATTTTGTGTCTGTAAGGGTTTTGGGTTGGGTAAAAGGCTCATGTCTGCTATGTGTGCGGAGGCCTAGTCCTGGCTGTGTGTGGACTCTGTTGGTTGTGTGCACAGAAGGGATTGTAAGGGTATTGTAAGGGTTTTGAAGGAATGTTGATGTATTGATAGATCTGAAGGATTAATAGAAGGAACAGTTTTGGCGAATTCTCTGTGTTATGCACATATTTGTTGTTTATTCTTCGATGAGATTGCACTGTCTGTTGCTTATTGATGAATGCGCAGAGCTAATTGATATGTTTTTGCACGAATATTGACATATTTTAAGTATTAAATTGATTAGATCGAGATATGATTCTAATTTGTTATCTGCACTAAGTAAAAACAAGAATTTCTATATTGAACTATAATTATGTTATAAACTCACTGTGCACATCTGTGGAAGATCACTTAGGGTTTTTCCGAGGACCACTTCATTAAATTCTCTCTCAGGGTGTGGAAACCTAGTTCCAGCACCCCCCCATACTTCTTCGGGTGAGACTTTTTTCTACGCAAGAAGATCATTACCAAAAGGGCCAGTAGTTGGAGGGTTTGTTGGTTTATCCATAAACTTCGAACCTGAATCAGGACCCCTCAAGCCAAAAAATGGTTCCATTTTCGGGACTAGGATCATCATTTTGAGGGATATTTGATGTTGTGGCATCCATCACGCCACAAATTACAAGATTGGTTGGCTAGAAATATCCTTGAATTTGCGCTGCAAGATAATAAAAGCACTAAAATGTCTGATAAACAGTGGATATAGAAGTATATTTATACTGAAGTACCTAAAATTTTCTTATGTTCCTTTGTGCACAAAATACAGGAGGGGTTGTCGCGATTTGCTGAGTTCCATCACTGCATAAAAGACGACGTGGTTACTGAGTGGGCTCCTGAATTGATCAAGAAAGTAGATAAATTTGATAATAATATCACTCGCATGGTAGATCGTTGGATAGATCACCTTATGGGCGAAATTGTGATTGAATTTGATGTTGACCAATTTGTTTCATATTCTGAAGCAGAAAGAAGGTTCTTCAAAGGCCCTAGAGGTACATTTATGCGCTCATTGAAATTATTTCTGAAAGTGCTATTGTGTAAAAAGGGTTTTCTGTGAGATCATACTACTTGAATACATCAAATAGGTTCAATTACGTGCAGTGGAAGAATTTATCGAGAAGACTCTCAAAAATTCCTTTATATCCCTTTGAAGCCTAGATCTAATAGCGAACTAGAACCATAAACTGCTAGCTCAAGTGATTCTGAAGAAGAAAGCTCGTCATATCAAAAGCCCTTGAATCTGTTTCCCACTCCATCCACTCCACTTCTGAGCTCACATTATCAATCAAATATCCCACCGTGCATTCCATCTCCACCTCCACCTCCACCCCCTCCTGAAGTAGATATGGTTACATCCATGAAGTTACCTAATTTTAGAGGCATTGGCAATGAGGATACTGAACACTTTTGGTTTGTAGTTGAGGCCATATGGTAGGCTCAGCAAGTAAATGCTATTGATATCAAAAAAGTGCAGCTAGTTACTTCATTTCAAGATCGCACATTATACTGGTACATTAGGTATGCACAATAAAACCCTAATTCTACTCTAGAAGGAATCAAAGAAGCCCTAAAAGGGTGGTTTAAGAAACCTAAATCATACGCGCAACTGGTGACAAAGATGAAGGATATCCGTGAGGAACATAATGAATCTGTATGGGAGGTTGATCAAAGATTGAAGTACACCATCAAAGATGGTGGATTTGTGATTGATGATGCTCAACATAAAGAATGGTTCATTGCTATGTTTCTCCCGCATCTGCACCAGCCATTAGGTCAGAAAAAGATTTCTACACAAGATGAGGCTATAGAATTTGCAATGAAACTAGAAGCTACCTAAACACCTATTACATTGGGAACTCAATAGATTCAGAGTCAACTAGAATCAATGCATCTAGAAATTCAAATTCTGCACCAATATAAGGGCAAGGAGGTCTACACAGAGGTATGGTGTATAAAATGCAACTCTTTTGGGCATAATAAAGACCATTGTCCTGTTTTCAACAACTATATAAATACTAAATGTCATAGTCCATTGAAGAAACCTGTATGGTGTATTATATGTTAGATTGTTGGACTACATGTTGCAGATTCTTGCCCACGGGTTGGAAAATATCAGCCTGACTTACAACAGCCATTTTCCAAGTTTTTTTCATCATTAGGGCATGATGAGAAGCATTTCCATACCTATGATATGATGTTGGATAAAGCTGAGATCTATAGAATGCAGGTTGAGCCTACCTCACTAGCATCACCTTCTGGGTATGGAGGATTCCAAGGCATAGGAAGAGGCCAAGGAGGTGGATCAGCTGGTCGATGAAGAGGACAAGTGATCTGTTATAATTGTGCTGATGTTGGTCATTATACGCACGACTGTCCAAATATAGCACGACAATCTTGTAGGTACTGTGGACAATTCGATCATGTTATAGAGGATTTTCCTGTCTTGATTGCTAAAATGCGGGAAAAGAAGACCCCAATATAGAATATACAAATGGTTCTCGCTGAGACTCGGGAGGAAGATCCTAGTGTGAATTTAGTTACCAGGAGTGGTGTAGCTACTAATGAAGATAAAGGGAAACAACCTGCCTCTAATGTATGGATACTAAAAGCACCTGAAACCAAAGAAGGCCTTAATATTCAGCATGAAAAAGAAACCTTTATTGAAGCAAGAAAGGAATTCACAGAAGGTGATACTTCAACAAGTGGTAGAAAAATGAAAGGAGCCGAAGGAGAAGAAGAGATTAAGCCATTCTTACATGCATGCATAAATTTTCTACGCAACAAAAAGGCTGTTGAAAATTTGCAGGCATTAATAGACAATTGTGCAGAAAAAAAGTAGCCTATGGTATAATAGTGAGCAGTCAACAAAATCTATAAGAACAAGAAAATAACGGGTAGGGAGATGCACCTGACTGCGCAGATCGGTGCTTATGAGATGGAACAAGTCATTCTAGATTTGGGATCAGATGCTAATGTTCTACCTAAACAAACTTGGCAACGCATGGGAGAACCAAAGCTGGAATGGTCCACTATCCAGTTGTGCATGGATAACCAACGGAATATCATTGCCCTAGGGAGACTGTCAAAAGTTGTGGTCAATATAGAAGGATTTAAGGTGTTGTCAGATTTTGAAGTCATATAGATTGTAGATGATATTGATCCCTATCCTGCACTGTTAGGATTGGATTGGGCCATTGACATGGATGGTGTTATCAATCTGAAGAAAAGGAGGATGGAATTTGAGAACAATGGAGTTAGGGTCATCATTCCTATGGATCCTACATAAGGTCAAAGGTGTACTGAACCAGTCCACGCTGAGGACGAGATTGATCAAATTTATAAGCTAACTTTGTGCGAGGAAGACTTTATTAATCTGACAGCATATACGAATCTTAAATGGGAGAAGGATAGTTATTTTTTTTCAGACTATGATGAAGAACTAGAGAATTGGTAGAACCGCCTGCATGAGGTGTATGTGCTATGCTGTAATCGTGTGACCCATGCTCTGAGTTGCATCACATCTGAGGTATGTGATTTCCCACATTATGATGGCTAGACTGATGTAAACATGTTCCTAGGGGAACTGGAAAGGTTTGTGCTAGCAGAACAGAGGTTCCATGATTTTGATCTTGGCTTGCGTGCTACTCTAGCAAGATGGTGGGAAACACATAAGGATAATATGGGATATTGAGAATAATGTGTGCAGATGATGCGGCTATGCTTTCAACGCCCCAATAATTAAAGAAGAGGATTTATATTCTAGAAAAGAGGATCCATGTAGACATCTGGCCAAGTGGAATCAGTTATGGGGTGTGGAGCCAAGGCCTGAATGGGTTCATATGTTTATTCATACATTGGGAAAGGTTCCAACTGAATGGTACTTGGAAATTGAGTTGTGTAGAGGCACTGGTGACTAGCCTGCACTGGTAGATAGTTTTATTCTTACCATTAGCATTGAAAGTGAGTTTGATATCAATGGTGAAGCTTTGACATTGAATGCACCGATAAGGAAAAATATCCATTGCTGACACTTAGCACTAGTAGAAGTTAGGGAACTATGTGCTCTCATAGGATCCTCCATCCCCTCAAATTTCAGACAATATGCTCCATGTTGAGCCTTGTGGGATACTACAGAAAGCACATTCCCTAGTACCAATTGATAATTGTGCCCATGACCCGATTACTCAGAAGAGGTTCGAAATTCTGTTGGGATGATGAATGTCAGAGAAGTTTGCAATTACTAAGGGATATGACAGATACTATGAGATATGCTTTGAATTACCTGGTCAACAAGACTGTGTTGGGGGGCACGGTCTGTTAATGGTTATGCTTAGCTCTATATTATATGTGTAGTAAGGTGCGGCACACGTGCAATATCTATGCTAGGGGATTGAATGGTGTGTAGAGGTGTCAAAAACTAGCCGTTGGAAAAGTAAAACTAGATAAGACAAAATTATTACTATTTTAGGAGCGTCCAAGATGCATTTAGTGAGAGGATTTTTCCAGATTTGGGATTATTTTGTTAGTAATGGAACCTTATTAGTGCCCTAAGAGCTATTGCAGATGCGCCAAAAGTATAAATATGACCCATGGGGTTGAAATAGTTCCCTTTGCGTTCTAACCGATTTTTATGCTCTCAGCTCTCTATTTGTCATTTCCTTTGCTACGTCTATGTCAGGATTGGATCCTGTGTTTGAAGAATAATTGTGCCAAGTTGGTTTATGATACGTAATTCAGAGCAAAATGATAGCCACTAGAATTGGAAATGACCATTTCGTGCAGCAGGTGCCTATGGTAGAGACCCCTGCATCGTCCAAAATAAATAAGGGCCAAACATCTGGGACGTGCAAGTCCCCAAGAGAAAATACCCCAGACTATGCCATTCTTCCAGAGAGAAAATGAAGAAACAAATTCCTGAACTCCCGGATACTATTGAGGAAGGGGATGACGACATGGTAGAGGCAGCCCCCTTCTCGCGGCTACCCAGTTATATTGCACCGCACAAACCTAACACGAAGGTGTAAAAGGACTTCGATAAGGTGCGCACAAGTATCCAAGTGTCCCTAATCCTAGAGAAAATCCCAATGGAGGGGGATATGTTTGCTAATATCCCACAGCTACGATTCGATGACTCGGACCTTGCAGATGTTGAAAATTTTCTAGAGATCGTGCCAAATATTTATCTTGATCTAGTGCCCTATGCAGGAGGTCTGGTGTGCCTCGAACCAAAGCTAGAAATTCTTGGTCTGCACAAGGTAGGCCTGCTCAATCTCTTGCAGATCCCTCAATTTTTTCACAACTGCATAAATGATATCTATGTCAAGTAGTGGTTAGTGTTGGTACATGAAGATGCACTCTGGTTGGGAGAGCACATCCCAATTTATGCAGAACTCATTCAAAGAATCATAGGATTTCCAAACAAGGGAGCCAAACTTATGGAATATTTCAGAGGGAAAGTGCAAGAGAAAGCACTCGCGCAAAAAATCAAGAAAAAGTACGATGTTACACGCAAATCCTGGGTATTCGTGGTAGCAGAGATTAACGACCCCGTATTCTATTTTGGCATGATCATATTGGCTTGCAAGATGATGCACAAGTGTTTCCCAAAGGAAGTGCTCACGCACGTGATTGCGCTAGCTAGAAGGTGCGAGAAAGGAGTCATATACAATTGGTGAATGTACTTATGTAAAGATTTCCTTGAAAACATGTGCGAAGTCCAGGAGGAGGGAAAACACTTTCATTATGCTTGGCTCTTGTTGTTAATCACACTCATTGGGTGGAAGACCCCCGAAGATACCCAGTTCCTTGAATTTCTAGAGTCGATGTGCGAAGCTGTGTGCTACGCAACCCTCTGGAACTCCTTTGACCTAGAGTGCGCGAAGGAGAAAAAGATATTCTGGGTTTTGTACAATGTAATCTTATACCAGGAAGTATAGTCAAAGTCGTGACTATATCCCACTCTTTATGAGAAATACAAGATGGTAGCTGAATTTAAGGCTACATTCCACAATATCCACATTTGCGCGAAGGGCGTTGTGGAGTGCGTATGGTATGAGCTTCCTTATTTTGTAACTGAGGATGACTTGATTAGAGTAACATCACAATGGTCACTGGCCTGGTTGACTCCACCAACTCATCCACGCACCCCAACAGGTAAATAAATAGAGACAACCACTGAAAATCCTACTGAAACAGTACCACCAACTATCACTGAAAAACTTGGTGAGAAGGAGCCTACCCCGACAACAATAGGAGAAACTGTTGACACCACAGTGCGAGAAAAAAATGGCTTTGCACCGAAGGAAACTAAAGCAGCAACATCTAAAGGCACAAATCGCGATGCGCAAACCACGGTTGGTTCACGAAAGAAGCAGAAGGGTTCTAAGAAAATAGGACAGGAGATCCCGACACTTACAGAGGACGATCTCAATGATATCGTAAATACAGTCACCTCAGCATAGGAAGATCGATGGAAAGACATGAAGGTACAATATAAATCAACCTTGTAGATTGTATAGGTGGGACTCTAAGAATTAAAAATTAAAGCAAGCTATATTGTAATATCCCAAAAGGGAAAATGCAGTAATACTTAAACACAACATAAGAACTGCAACTAAGTAAACAATAAATATGGAGAAAACATTAGAATTTACAGAGAAGATGAGCCATTTTATTATATGGAAATGAATTAGTTACACAATGTACAGAAAATGAGTGGATCTAGCCCAAGAGAGGGTCTAGAATCACCCTACAATGGTGCTGCAACTAGCACTGTGTAATTGGTTAGATTAAAGGAAGAAATACTATGATTTCCATTCTATTACTGATATGCATGAACTACTAAAAAAGGAAATGCAGATATAGGGAGCTCAAGAACTCTGACGATGCAAAGATTCAAGATCTGGCCAATGTGATGGAAACCCAAGATAACCCAGAAAGGATTTTCCAGATCTACAACCTTGGAAATACACCCTCCTAGGGTTTGATCCTTTATCTATTGGGATTACAGATCTGAAGCTAGATTAGACAAATAGATGGCTGAAATATGTCACAAGATTAGATCTAATCTCTAAGGGATTATCCCTCCTTCAGATCTACAAGGTAGAAGCTCTAGATCTAGCTTCTCAATCCTCCAATGATGATTGCAGTTGTTGCTACACAACTGCTCATAAAGACTGTGCTGCAAAGGAGAGAGATGCTCTATGTATGCTGAAATATGCTGCAATAAGCTCCAAGCTAATGGAAATACTGATGGCAAGGTGAGGGGATGATCCCTCACAGGATTACTAGCTGAAATGCTAGCAACTTCCTTCCTCCTTTGGATTGCAATAATGGACAGCGTAATTCTGAATGGAATTACTATTGTTAGGAGGTCAATAAATTTTTTCCTGATGCTAGATCTGAAATGAAGCTCTGGGAATTCTGATCTTCAAGCCCAAATTGATAGGAATAAACCTTCACCAATTCTTCAGCTGAAATACTGAAGACAACCTTCACCTTCCAAACTGATCTTCAGAAATGTACAATTTCTGAATATGGATGTTCTACAGAAAGTAAGAAAAGATATATGGCACTAATGCATGATGTATAATGAAGTACAATACTCTTTCCAGAGCTACTCAAAGAACAAGCTGGGATTCCCAACCAGGAACACCCTATGCTAAACAACACTTGCAATCTTTGCTAAATAGCCCAAGAAAGCAATGGAATGTCACATGACAATTCCAGATCTAAACATACCTCAAAATCATTAAATCAATAGCCCCCCTTCATTGTTGTCTTCATCTCCTTTATATATTTTATGAGCCTTCCCATGCTTTGGCCCTTGTCTAGACTACATTGTGCATGTGGAAAAGATCCTCCATGTTTGATTGTGTTTTCTATCCAAGTCATCCATCATGTCGAGGTGCAATGAACACCCTCTCCATCATGTGTGCATTAATTACACAACTTCCTCCATCATCTCATCATGAATTCTCCATGATCTTCCATTTTATTCCTTCCAAGATCTTAGTTGACTGTATCAACCTCCATGATCTATCTCATTAATGAGACATGATCTCCAATTCATTCACATTAGTAGTTGCTCCACTACCTCCTTTATGTATATATAGACTTAATTAATCCACATTCACACATAAAAAGTGGATATTTATTCATCATGAGGATTATGGGTCCCTCCACCCTTTTATTTACTTAATTAAGTAGGTTTATTAAGAACTCTAATATTCCAAATATCATGTGAACATTTAGGAATATTACCGTCCTCCCCGGAAAAATTTTGCTTGTCCTCAAGCAACTGCAAAAGTGAATGCTACAGCAAACATCCTCCCTCCAAATGGCATCCACATGTGGAAGGCCTTCCCATCTGTCACAATGTGTTATGTATGTCTATCTCCAAATTTTCCTCTCTAGAATGACTAGAATGGCCTCCAACTGAAAAGTTAGATACCCTTCTTCATCAATGAATCTCCAAGTGGCAACCAAATAATGACCAAAGTTCTTCTTTACACATGAGATACATAAGATGAAATGGTTCATCTCCAAAGTGGAAAGTCCCAACTCATGAATTATCTCTCCAACCCATGATACATAGAGTAGATTACATCTATCAATGCCCTTATCATTATCCCTGTTGGCCATGTATGAATCAAACATCACATCATCATAGTGAAAAACAAGAAGTAGAGACATATGGGAAAACATGAAGAATGTCAAACCATATTCTACTAATAACAACCAACGTAGCAAATCCTTCTGCTACCATGCTAGATCATCACGAAAACAAGTAAGAGAGCCATACTCTCTCAAAAGAAGCCACTGTAACAATACTTCTTGTTTCCATGCCAAATCATCAATGAGAATATGTGAGCCATACTCTCTCAAAAGAAGACAACGTATCAATGCCTCTTGCTACCATACCACACCATCATTGTACCAAATTTAGTGGCTATATTCTCTCAAGAGAAACCACCTTAACAAGGCATCTTGCTGCCCCATCACATCATCATCATACCATGTACAATGACCATAATCACCCAATAGAAGCCAACGCTATAAGGCCTCCTATTTCCATCCTCCAACAATATCATGTAATGTATGGGAAGAATTCAGCCCATACTCTCCCAATAGTAACCATAACAACAAGGATTCTTTATGCCTCCTTCCATTATCATGGTGCAATTCATGGAGAAACAATATAGTAATGGACATGTGAGATGTCTCATCAACATAATACAAACAAGCTCCTTTATGCCACATCATGTGATAGTTATACTTTCTCCCAACCCCAAGTACATACATGAACATGAGATACATCCCAAAAATAAATACATGTAAAGACATGAGACATATTCCAAACAAGAGTAAATACATGGACATAAGATATAACATGTGATTTCCAAACTATCTTCTCAACAACCATACCAACCATGCTTTCTTCTTCTACATTCTTCTAGTGATGTGTAAGGCATGAATCAGAAAATTATGACTCATTGAGTGGTAGCCATACCCACCCAAGAGAAACCAGTACAGCCATGCTTCTTGTTGGCCTATATCATAGATCTATAAGTGGTTTGGCAACCCCTTTCTCCATATCATCAACCATTCATCCCAACATGGATGACGGATCTCATTTTGCAAATACTTGGTATCCTCCCATTGTAGGACACCAACCTCCTCAAACTGATGAAGAAATTTTCACTCCATGAAATGTTGAAGTGCACCTCCCATGATATCTCTTAATGAGACCTTCTTCTCATCCATGGCCTTCGAAAACCAAAGAGGTTCTGGATATTCTGCAGGTAGAAGTCTCTCTTTGAGATGTGAGATTCTAATTGAGAAAGTGTCATCAAGAAAGGAAAAAATATTACTCATCTAAAGATGTATACCATTCATCATCTTAACCTCCATTACTTCATGAGTGAAGCTACCTTTAGAATTCTCCAAGAATAATGGAGCCTCTTCATTATCACTTCTACTAAGTGACAACGATGTGGATCTGAAAGGTAATACATATGCTGTCTCAAATCAAGGTACAATGTTGATCTCATAACCATTCATTGTACATAGGATTATGTTAATCCCATTTTCTGAAAACCCACACTTCAACTCAAAGGGTTGAATGTATTCCATCCATGACAAACTAGGATATCTTTTCATCTCCTCCTTGATTATATCAAGGGTCGTCTACATTGTGATATGTTGCTGCTTCAAAATAGCATTTTGTTCTAACCCTTGGTTATGAATTGGCCCTGATGGCATGTCCTCATCAGTTTCAATAAGATCTACTGAAACAATATGAGATGAATGTGTATGCATACCTTGGATCAATTGATGTGTGGGAACCTCTTTCCAGAACACAAGAGTTCCTCCAACCAGGACAAGGGTGTCTCCAACTGCTGGTAAGAGAGATGGTTACTCTTCTACCAATGTACCAGCACTGGAATCTTCCTATTCTTCCTCATGCATCTCCCGAACCATGCATGGGACTCTATGTGTGAAGAGCTCAAGACTATCTTGCAAGGTTGCAAATGCCTCTTCTCTAGATGTAATTACTTCTGCAGTTGGTGGTTAATGTAGTGATTTATTTTCTAGAGTGACAAGAATGACATCCTCCCTTGTTTCCTCAGGAAATGTCTCTTTGTGACACATCTTTGTCTTCTTCACATCAAACTTCTTCCTCAACTTGTGAAAGAAATCTGAATATTTAGTCACCTCTTCATGCTCCATGTGACTAAACCACCAACCATTGGCTTCACCTAAAAGATGAAGTGCTGCAATTTGGACAACCTCTTTTTTAGCCACAGGATGTAGCATGAAAAATGTATCTAATTATTTCCTTCAAGCCTTAATATTGCTCGAGGAAGATCCATCAAATGTAGGCAGATAGAATCTATTGTGCCTCTTTCTTCTATTGCTTCTATAGGATTTTCTTTCTTCCATGAGTTCAAAGAATTCTTGGAGAGTTAGACTCTCTTTGAAAGTTCTAGATTGTTCCTTGTACTCTTCAAGATACAAACTAAGAGTCTCATGAGTCTCAGGTTTTCTTCTTTCTTCATTTCTATACCTCTCACCTTCTTCAAAGAAAGTGGGCATAGTATATCTCTGAGGAGATCTATGATTCTCAGGTTTTCTTTTCTGCTGATAAGAAGTTCTTGGACCTCCCTCTTCAAATATTCTTCTTGGATCATTCCTTTACCTTTCTCCCTTCATGTGATAGACCTCCTTGGAGATATATTTCTTGGATCTAAAGAGAGGAATGAAAAAAATATCCTCCTTCATGATAGATATCATCTATCTACTTATTATTTTGATGCAAAATATGAAGTGTCCACAAGCTAAGCCAGAGATCATGCTCTGATACCACTGTAATATTCCAAAAGGGAAAATGCAGTAATACTTAAACACAATATAAGAACTGCAACTAAGAAAAAAATAAATCTTAAGACAACATCAGAATTTACAGAGAATCTTAGCCATTTTATTATATGGAGATGAATTAGTTACACAATGTACAGAAAACGTGTGGATCTAGCCCAAGAGAGGGTCTAGAATCACCCTACAATGGTGTTGTAACTAGAATTGAGTAACTGGTGAGCTTACAGGAAGCAATATTTTTTTGTCTCTTCTGTTGCTGATGTTCATGAACTGTTGAAAAAGGAAATGCAGATCTAGGGAGATCAGGAGCTCTAATGATGTTAATATTCAAGATCTGGCCAATGTGATGGAAACCCAAGAAAACCCAGAAAGGATTTTCCAGATCAAAAATTTTGGAAATTCACCCTCCTAGGGTTTTATCCTTTATCTACTGGGATTATAGGTCTGAAGCTAGATCTGACAAATAGATGGCTGAAATATGTCACAAGATCATATCTAAGCTTGAAGGGCTAATCCCTCCTTCAAATCTACAAGCTAGAAGCTCTAGATCTAGATTCTTAGTCCTCCAATGATGATTACAGTTGCTGCTACACAACTGCTCATAAAAAATACGTTGTAAAGGATAGAGAGGCTCTATGCCTACTGAAATATGCTAAAATAAACTCCAGGCTGATATAAATACTGATGGTAATGTGACGGGATGATCCCTCACAGGATTACTAGCTAAAATGCTAGCAACTTCCTCCCTCCTTTGGATTTGCAGTAATGGACAATGTAATTATAGATGGAATTACTACTGCTAAGAGGTCAATAAATTTTGGACTAATGCCAAATCTGAAATTAAGCTCCAAGAATGTTGATCTTCAAGCCCAAAGTGATAGGAATAAACCTTCACCATTTCTCCAACTGAAATACTGAAGACAACCTCCACCTTCCAAATTGATCTTCAGAAATGTACAATTTATGAATATTGATGTTCTGCAGAAAGTAGGAAAAGATATATGGCACCAATGCCTGATGTAGAACAAAGTACAATAATATTTCCAGAGCTACTCAAAGAAAGAGGTGGGATTCCCAACCAGGAACACCCTGTGCTAAACAACACGTGCAATCTTTTCTAAATAGCCCAAGAAAGTAATGGAATGTCACATGACAATTCCAGATCTAAACAATCCTCAAAATCAATAATCAACAGCCCCCCTTCATTGTTGTCTTCATATTTTTTATATATTTTATGAGCCTTCCCATTCCTTTGCCCTCATCTAGACTATTTTGTGCATGTGGACAAGATCCTCCATGTTTGACTGTGCTGTCTATCCAAGCCACCCATCATGTCTAGGTGCAATGTACACCCTCTCCATCATGTGTGCATTAATTGCACAACTTCCTCCATCATCTAATCATGAATGCTCCATGATCTTCTGTTTGATCCCTTCCAAGATCTTAGTTGATTGTATCAACCTCCATGATTTATCTCATTAATGAGACATGATCTCCAATTCATTCACATTAGTAGTTGTTCCATTACCTCCTTTATGTAGATCTAGACTTAATTAATCCACAGTCACACATAAAAAGTGGATATTTATTCATCATGAGGATTATGGGTCCCTCCACCCTTTTATTTACTTAATTAAGTAGGTTTATTAAGAACTCTAATATTCTGAATATCATGTGAACATTTAGCAATATTACATAGATCTAGGTGAGCATGATTCAAACGAGTCAAACGAGTGCGTCTGTTACCAACGCACAATCTTTCGACGTAGCCTTTCCATCATTCAGGGAGGGGCGATTTGTTCATATCCCCTTACCAGCAATCCAAATGGATGTTAGCCAGTGCACTCAATTCACTAGTACAAGTGATGTTCATCTTAACCTTTCTATGTTGCCTACAGGAAAACTCCATCTACTACACTTAGTCATTGTTGATGAACTCTAGTACCGAGAAGAAACCATGTAGACGTAGACCAAGGATACTCAGAAGCAGGTTGCCCAAGTGCATGAACAAAAACAACAAGCTGAAGTAGCATATAGAGAAGTATAAGCCCAGCGTACTGCACTCAAAGCCAATATCAACCAAGTATTTCGAGATATTTCAGCGGTCGCGGCCACCATGGCACCCACAAAGAATTTGGATGGAATAGCTAGTGCGATCAAGGCTACACACGCAAAATCTCACACCATTCAAGCCGAATATGAGAAATGCATTGCAGACATCCAGACCAAGTTGCAACCGGAGAAACTGCCCAATGTTCATCCAAAGAGAGCAGCGGAGGTTAAGCAGGCCTAGGATAGTATTACCATGCGGTCGCTCAGTGTGACCAGTCCTTGAATGAGGCCATGGAAATTTGGGCCTCTATCTAGAATGATCTAGTCATGCAGCAGTTGTACAATACACTCAACAAAAAGGAGCAATAGTTTGAATAAATCCATATCATAGCACCCACATTAGTGATTACGCTGAGACTTTCTCGATTGCAAGAAGGTCACAGAATCCTGCCAGAAATTGTAGACTTGCATCACAAGGAGAAGGTGTTGAAGGAATGAATGCAATGATGGGAAGAGGAAGCACTGAAACTCTCTCATACAGTAGACAACACCCTCAATATCATTCACAAGACCCAACATAGTGTGGAAGTGGCTATTGAAGGGCCTACGATAGATAAGATGGTTCAGTAAGCGCAGGGTGGAACAACGCAAAGTCTTGAGTTAGTGCTCCCTCTCCAAACTTCTATGAAGATGCTCAGAGACGAAACCAAGGAGATAACTGCAACACCTCAATGACATAGGATGAGTCACATGTTTGTGTTGGGGGCCTGTTGGAGCGGGGTCCTCTGAGGCACAAGTTCCAATGATATTTTTTGTATGTTTGTATGTGCGCGCTACACAGATGTAGTCACAGGAATTTTTTCCCCAGTTTTGGATATAATTAAACTTAAATGTAAACTATGGGCCTCAAACTATGATTTGAGACCATATTATCTGCGCACTAGGCATATTAAAAATATATAGAGTCTATCTAAGCTAGATATGATTAAGCTAAGAAAATTTAAGCAATATTGATAGAATTTTGCATCTATAAGGGTTTTGGGGTGGGTAAAAGGCTCCTGTTGGCTGTGTGTGAGGAGACCTAGTCCTGGCTGTGTGCGTGGAAGGGATTGTAAGGATATTATAAGGGTTTTTAAGGGAAGTTGATGTATTGACGGATCTGAAGGATTAATAGAAGGAACAATTTTGGCGAATTCTCTCTGTTATGCACATATTTGTTGTTTATGCTTACTGTTTATGCTTTGATGAGATGACACTATCTATTTCTTATTCATGAATGCACAAACATAATTGATATGTTTATGCATGAATATTGACATATGTTAGTTATCACATTGATTAGATTGAGATCTGGTTCTGATTTGTTATTTGCGCTAAGTAAAAACAAAAATTTCTATATTGATCTGTAATTATATTATAAAGTCACTATGCACATATATGGAAGATCACTTAGGGTTTTGTCAAGGACCACTTCATTAAATTCTCTCTTATTGTGTGGAAACCTGGTTCAAGCACCCCCCCATACTTCTTCGGGTGAGAATTTTATCTGCGCAAGAAGTTCATTGCCAAAAGGGCTAGTAGTTGGAGGGTTTGTTGGTTTATCCATAAAATCCAAAATTGGGTCAAGACCCCTCAAGACAACAGTGGTGAAGACCGTCCAAATACTTTAGGAGTACATATAGGTTATTTAGAGAGATATCCAACATTATAGCCATCTTTCTAAATTTTGTGGTGTACTCCTACACGCTTTGGCCTAGATTTTGCTTGAAGTAATGCCACCAGATCTAGTAGTACTCCACGTACCAAATGGGATAAAACTATGAATTAATGATGGTATTGAAATACTCCCACTTGGACTTTGGAGGTCCTTCCTCCAACCTCAAGGGTTATGTGTGTCTCTTCCACCAAGTTAGTGCATGACCCTCTAATTTCAGCAGCGTGAATGGTATCTTTTTCCCTTCCTCGATTTAATGGATTCTAAAATAAAATTTGAGTTGTAACAACCGGTGGTTCAACTTCATAGCATAGATATTTCCATGGCACATCTTGATATCAAATTCTTCTTCCATTTTGAACAGGTATTGGTTCACGACACTCGAACTAGGTTGATCCTTTTTGGATTCTTTCTTCGACTGGTTCTCCGTGTCTTCCCAATATCTTAAGCCCCCTTCTAATTTTTTCTCTACATTTCAATCCCCATCTTCTCCAAATATCCATAGCTTATTTCTTAGGGCCACCATGAGGAGGTTTACATTGTGGTTTATATCTACGACTTATTGTTTGAGTCACAAAAACCTCACTTCTGCAGGATCACGAGGTTCTTTTACAAATTCATCACCCATGATTAGGCTTTTATGATTTTCGACTCCACTGACCTAGATCCCATAAAAATATCAAAAAATAACAAAAGGAACATGCTCTAATACCATAAGATCTATAAACGATCATGGATATTCCACTGGCAATTCTTCACTGTTACAGTTTATCAAACTTTAAGTTATGTGGTTTAACTGTAATTAGTGCGTGCATGTGAATGGAAATTATGCAGAAAATTAGAAAATGAAAAAATAATAAAACACACACAAGAAAAAATATATTCTCTTTAGGAAACCTTTAAGGAGAAAACCCAGCTGGAAGGTGAAGCTGCTTTGCTCTCTTTCTCTGTCTAGAAATATGGTTACAAGACAAAGAAGCAATTATTGTGTCCCACGAGCTACTAAAGTGTACATATCCTCTCTATGTGCTCTACCTCTTGTCTCTCCTAGCTATCTTTACTCATATATGAAACAAAATTATCTCAAAATAATAGAATTCATCTTCCTCCTAGTGGCTCGATTATAACATAGCCCGATATCCTACTAGTGGTTAATTTTGACTACATCAACTCTTAACTAGAGTTACAATATAGACTCTTATATATTAATTTACATAAAAAACACATGGCTAGCTCATTTTCCATGAATAATGGGGGCTGGCATGACATCCTCTTTAACTATAAGTGTGAAAATAGGAAGGTCAACTTCTAAGTGGCATAACTTTTGCATATGGACTCAGATTGGCGTGATTTTTATGCCGTTGGAAAGGTGTATATGTGTATGATAGCATGAGAAGGTGTTGCACTAAATATAAAAAAATTTAACCCAAAAAAAACATAATTTGATGCCTCAAAATGCTCTCGGAAGGTTTCACACCTTGTTTCCCCAAACTGGGTCCTAACGGTAAAAACAGTCTCATGAGATGAATAATCCACTTGTTCCACTCCAAATGAATCGAAATGCATGAAAAAAAATATAATGATCCAATTGTGATCACATCTTCCCCATTTTGGAGGCTTTTGGTCCTCAAAATATTTTACTGAATGAGGTGAGGAATTTTTTCCTCCGGCTTTTCTCTGGTGTGCCGTTTATCTTTGCATGGAAGTTGTCATTTCAACCCAATTTTCCAAAGGTCATAATACCCTTGTAATGCAGTTCTATACTTCTTTTGCAAAACTATATCTTCTGTAAACTATGCCTAAGCATCCCATGCTAAATCATCCACAGAAGGTAGGATCTATTCCTCTTCCTGATCTAGTTGGAAGGCTCATAGAGTTTCAAATTATCTATAATGTTCACAACTGAGTAAATAAGCATATATGGTGGTAAACTGAGTTGATATGAATTATCACCCACCTTTTCTAGTATCTCAAAGGGACCATACCTCGGAGCATTTATTTTCTTACCTGGCCCTTGCAACCTCTCCTTATTCAACTATAGCCATACTTTGTCTCCCCCTTCAATGAATTCTTTGTTTTGTGTTTATCATTCCCAACCTAATACTTCTCCTGTGACTTCTACGATGTTTATTGTACCTATAGCTACCTAATATTCTCTATAAATTTTTCATCCCTCAAATCATATCTTACAATATCTTCCCTCACTCCTCCTTGTATCCCATATGCAATATCCAAAGGTGAAGGTGTAAAATATACAAAACGAGTCTCAAATCATTGTTGGAGCAGGGTTCCCTGGGTAAAGCATTTTTGATAAATTTTGGATAAATTTTTGTTGTAAGCGTCGTGCGCAGATATCAAGGGGCTTTGGGTGGGTCAAAGTCCCTTAACTATTGTAATGGGTAAAAGAGAAAACCATGAGTCTCAAACCATGTTATGTGCACATTTAGAAAAATATACATATGTAATACTCGAGTGAAGAATAGAGACATACATGAATGAATGATAGATAAATCGATATATGCTTATGTTTTGATCTAGTTTTGGGTCGGTCTAGGTAGAAATGCTCCTGTTGGATGTGTGCGTAGAGACCTCATCATGAGCCGTGTGCACAAACTCTATTTCTATGTGCAAAAAAGGGAAATATTGTATCGATTGAAAATATCTTAATAAAGAAGGAAATTTTGGCGAACTCTGAATTTATATGATTGTAATAGTGACTGTATTGGATTTTTTATGTGCATTATCTGTCGCTTATTATAGATCGGGATAGTTTTTTTTTATTGCATATGTGTTTCTATAGTAGTAGTCACATTTTTACATTGCATTTATGCATGAGTATTGTTCCGCTTAAGCATTAGATCTAAAGTATAATAATTTGTCTGTGTAAGGGTTTATTCTGTAACAATTTGAGAATACGCAAGGGATAAGTATGGTTATTACTATATAGGTGCGTGTGTCTACTTTACTGTTTTTCTGTCATTATATATGGTTATGTAATGTTGCGCACAAGGAAATAGGTATTAGATATGTTGGATCCACATCAAATTCTCCCTTAGGGTGAGGAAACCTAGTTCTAGCACCCCCCCCCCCCCCCATACTACTTCAGGTGAGACTTTGACCTGTGCAAGTAGATCACTACCAAAAGGGCCAGTAGTTGGAGGGTTTTCTGGTTGAGTGATTACTCTGAACCTAGGTCAGGACTCCTCAAGCCAAAAAATAGTTCCATTTCCAGGACCAGGATCATTTTGAGGAGAGTTGATGTGGCACCTGACATAGAACGAACTGCAATATTAGCTTGAGAAGAAGATACGTGAATTTGCGATCCAAGAAAACAGAAGCCCTAAATTGTCTATTGAATATTGGGCACAAAGTTATATCTACACTGAGGTCCATGAAATTTTATTTGCTTCTTTTGAGACCAAGTTGCAAGAGTGGTTGTCTCGGCTTGCTGAATTCCAGACCTGCACAATGGACAATGCGATCATCAAGTGGACCCTAGAGTTGGTACAACAATTGAAGAAATCTAGCAATATGATTACCCGTGTGGTAGATCACTGAATCGATAGTGTTCTGGGAGAATTTGTGACTGAATTTTCTATTTATCAATTTGCATCATATTCAGAAGCTAAAAAGAGATTTTTTAAGCGCCCTAGAGGTAAGTTCTCGTGCTCTCTAAAATTGTGGAATAAAATTATATTGTTTGAAAAGGGTACTCTATGCAACCATATTGAATGAATGTCCTATAGAGGTATGAATATGTGTAGTGGAAGAACTAACAAAGTAGATATAGAAGAAGGTTTTGTTTATATTCCTCTCAAAGGTAAATATGATAATGACGAGGATTCTGAAATCAGTAGCTATGGTGAATCTACGTACTCGGAAGAAGAGGAATTGCAAGATTAGGCTAGTCTTGGGTCATTGGATATAGTTCATATCCCATCCACACCACTCCCGAACTCATCTCAGTCTAACAATTCATCTACTCCACCTCCACCTCCACCACCAAATGATGATATGGCTGCTTCCATGAAATTACCTAATTTTCATGGAATCGGAAATGAATACGTGGACCAATTTTAGTTTTTTACATACATTGTATGGAAATCACAACAGATAAATAATGATAATGTAAAAAAGTTCAGCTGGCTAATTTATTTCAAGAACATGCACTAGAGTGGTACATAAGGTATGAAGCGATGAACCCTAATGCAAAAATCGAGAATCTAAAGGCCACATTGAAGGAAAAATTCAAAAAGCCAAAGTCATATGCTCAATGCATTACTGAGTTAAAGGAAATCTGCCAAGAAGCGAATGAATCTGTATGGGAGGCAGATCAACGATTGAAGTGCACCATCAGAGATGGAAGATTTACTATTGATGATATGCAACACAAATAATGGTTCATTGGCATGTTTCTACTACATATGTGCCAATCCTTCAATCAACAGAAGATTGCAACACATGCTGAAGCTATGGAGATTGCAATGAAATTAGAATCCTCACCTATCCCAGCTATGCAGGATGGGGCTCAATAGATTCAAAACCAACTAGTTGCACTACACTTATAGATACAAATCTTTCACCAAGAGAATGGGAATGATGTATGCACAAGTGTATGGTGTATACCTTTTAAGGTCGAAGGACATCATAAATATCAGTGTCATGTATACAATGACTATCTAATAGCTAGAGGACCAAGCCCGATTAAGAGTGCGACAAGACTAAGTGGCACTCCCACATTATGGTGTGTGATTTTTCAAGCCATGGGCATGCACACAAAGAACTTCTCCCATAGAATTGGTAAATATATCCCTGAGCTTAAGAAACCCTTCTGCAAATTTTTCTGATCATTGGGAAATGATGAGCAGACATGTCACAGCGTCGATTTGATGATTGACCAAGCTGGCTTATATAGGATGCAGTCAAAAGGACGGTAACCAGGGTCACTTGAATCTCCATCTAAATGCAGTGGATTCCAAGGCAGAGGCCAAGGAAGATAAGGAGGAGCTGGTCAAGGAAGGGGCAAGCTCATTTGCTGTAACTTCGGAGATGTTGGTCATTACACGCACGATTTTCCAAACCCAACACAAAAGTCTTGTTGGTATTGTACACAATTTGATCATGTTATTGAATATTTCCTTGTATTATTTGCAACGATGTAGGAAAAGAAGCCACAGACACCCACTCAAAATATTCAGATGGTACGAGATGAGTTTCACAAAGAATAAATGAGTGTGAATATTGTCACTAGAAGTGGTGTAGCAACCGGTGAAGACAAAGGAAAAAATCCCGATACTAATCTCCGGATCCACAAGGCACATGAAAAGAAATAAGGATTCAACTTATAGAGGGAAAAGGATAATTTTTTAGAAGCGAAGAATGACTTCATGAAGGCAGACTCATCGACATATAACACATCAAGCAAGCCTATGGATGTGGTCAAAGGAGATGTGGAGTTAAAGTCATTCCTACAATCTTGTATTAAATTAGTGCGCAATAATAAGGTAGTCGAGAACATCCAAGAATTAATAGACCACTGTGCAGAGAAGGAACAACCCCTGATAGAGCATAAGGTTGTCAATTATATTTATAAGAATAAACAAAATATTGGACGAGAAACATGCTTAACTACTCAAATCAGTGCATATGAAATGGATCAAGTTATCTTGGATTTAGGGTCTGATGCGAATGTCTTACTAAAGCAGACTTCATAGCAAATGGGAGAACCAAATTTGGAGTGGCCCACTACTTAGCTACACATGGTGAATCAAAAAATATTATCCCATTAGGAAGAATCTCATAGGTATTCATGGATATCGAGGGAGTCTGGGTGCTTGCAGACATTGAAGTTATCCAGATTGTTGATGATACTGACCCATATCCTGCGATGTTGGGTCTTGATTGGGCTATCGATATTGACGACATAATTATCCTCAAGTGTAGAATTATGGTGTTTGAAATTAATGGAACCCGGGTTTTGGTCCCTCTGGACTCTGCAGAAGGAGAGAGATACACTGAGCCAGTGTGCCCAAACGATGATGTCGATCATATATATAAGTTAATTTCACGGGATGAAGATTGGATCAACCCAAAATTAGATGGTCAGCTTAATTGGGAGAAGGATAGTTCATGCTTTTCAAATTCATATGAGGAGTTGGAAAACAAGAAAAATCGTTTGCATGAAGTATCTACATTGCACTGTAATTGGGTGACAAAAGATCTTTGGTGCACATCCTCAAAGGTACGAGAATTGCCTTATTACGATGGTCTAATAAATGTTAATATATTTTTATAAGAACTTGAAAAAAAATTTCCAGAAGCTCAAAGGTTCCAGGCACTTAATATAGCTTTGCGCTCAACCCCAACACACTCATGGGAGATGCACAAAGGTAACTTGGCTAACTAGGGAGAATGTACTCGCATGATGCGTTTGCGGTTTGAGCAGCCATGTACCAGAATAGGAGAGATCTATTCCAGACAAGGCGATCTGTGCAAACATCTGGCTAGAGAAAATTAATCATGGGGTGAAGATCCAAAGCCAGACTAGGTGCATATATTCATCCACATTTTTGGGAAGGTTCTTCGAACTGGTACCTCAAAACTGAGCTATGACAAGGAACTATTGAATGGCCTTCGCTAACAGAAATTTTCATCCCGACCTTTAGTTTTGAAAGTGGGTTCAAATGCCTTGATGTGGCGCTACAGGATATTCATGAAGTCATCTTTGAAACCATAAAGCCATCTGTAGAACGCACCTTGCCAACATGGGATGCACAGATGAGGGACATCATGGACTGTCGAAATCTATCATCGAATATAATGAAGAATATCCAAGAAACATTACTATTCCTAAGTTTGGAGGACAACGTGTATTTGTTAGGCCTACAATTGAGTTATCTGATGTAACCAAGCCTCTAAATATTAGACAAGTCAATATTGGCTCAGAGGAACAACAAAAATTAGCAAAGATAGGAGATTACTACGATGATGATATGGTGGGAAAGGTCGTCGAGCTATTGACTGAATACCAGGGGTTGTTTCCTATGAAATTTTCTGAACGAAATTGAATTATAGAAGACCTCAGAGTAATGAAGATCACCTTGAAATTCAATGCGTGACCCGTGAAGCAACGCTCATATAGGTTGAATCCCAAATATAAGTAGAAGGTCAAAGAGGAGTTGGAGAAAATGGTGGTTGCAGGGATCATTGAACCAATAGAAGAGTCTGATTGGGTAAGCCCTATGGTTGTTCAAGACAAGAAGACCAAGGGATAAATATGGATTTGTGTAGATCTGCGAAAATTAAATAATTCTTGTGTGCATGACCCGTTCGCACCTCCGTTCTCTAATGAAATACTGGACAATGTGGGTGGGAAGGAAGCCTACTCATTTACAGATGGATTCTTTGGATACCATCAGATAAGGATCACGCCAGAGGATATAAGAAAACAAAAGTTGCGACAGAATGGGAATCCTTTCAATACAGAGTCATGCCATTTGGTCTGAAGAATGCACCAGTTATCTTCTCGCGTGTAGTAGTAGTCACGTTCAAGGAATACATCCACAAATTCTTAGAAGTATACTTTGATGACTGGACTATATTTGGATTATTAAAGAAGCATGTGTTGACCCTATGCCTAATGTTGGGTACTTGTCAGAAATTATGATATCTCGCTCAAATTGAAGAAGTGTATATTATGCACCCCCTTTGGTATCTTGCTCGGTCATATTGTTTATTAGCAAGGATTGATGGAAGATCCAATAAAGATAGTTGTTATTGTTAACTTGGAGGTTCCTAAAAATGTAAAATAGTTGTGCTCAATGTTGCAGCACACAGGGTATTACATGAAGTTTATTCAAGGTTATGCACTGATCACTGCACCCATGGATAATTTGCTGAAGAAAGATGCCTCATTTTGCTGGGACGTGGATTGCTAGAAGAGCTTTTAATTGCTTAAGGAGAATATGGTCACTACACTCATATTGGTTTTTCCAAATTGGAAAAAGGAATTCCATGTACACATTGATGCATCTTGCATCGTGTTAGGATTTGTCTTAGCATAGCCTAGAGCAAGGGATATTGACCACCCTATTTCCTTTGCAAGCAGCAAATTTTCAAGTGCGTAGCACAACTACTCAACCACAGAGAGGGAAAGATTAACTATGGTATAAGCACTGCAAAAATTCTGCCACTATCTGTTGGGAGGAAATCTTAAGATGTTTACTGATCACTCTTCTTTGAAGTACCTGGTCAACAAGGTTATGTTGGGGGGGAATATTTGCATATGGGTGTTGTTATTTCAGGAGTATGACTTTGAAGTAATTCTGAAACCAGGGAGACTAAATGTTGGGGCATACCAACCGCCGTGCATTGAAAATGGAGAAGATCCCACTAACTTGGAAGAAGGACTACTCGACGTGCATGTATTTTCCATTAAGGTAGTAGATGATCACTTCCTGATACCATTCATTTCTTGACCAATGCAAGTGTGCCCACGGAGTATACGGTGAAACAGAAGAAATAGTCAGTCACAGGCGCAACTGATTTTACAAAATGGGGGTAGTTGAAATATTGGGGAGGTAGGTGTTGGAATTTGAAAGACATAATATCTTATCAGAAGCTCATGGAGGGATTGCAGGAGGTCAATATGCAGGGAAATCAAACACACAAAAGATCTTATAGGTTATTTTTTGGTGGCCTACTGTGCACAATGATGCTCACGCATATTGCCACGCTTGTGATGTATGTCAATGGACGGGGAAACTATCACACAGGGATGAAATTCCCCTGCACCCGCAAATGAATTTACAAGATTTTTAAAAATGGGCCAGTGAATTCGTCAGACCCATAAACCCTCCAGGAAAGAAGACATGTGTGCACTACATAATCACTGCGATGAACTATGTGACCCAATGGGCTGAGGCTGCACCTGTAAAAGATTGCAGTGCAAAAACAACTGCGCACTTCATTTTAAAAAATATCTTGACACGATTTTGGTGTCCTAAGATCTTGATGAGTGACCAAGGAACCCACTTTGTGAATGAAACAAGTCAAGTTTGAATGAATAATTTCATATACACCATCAGAAGAGTACACAATATCACCCTCAGGAAAATGGTGTAGTTGAAGCTTTTCATAAGATATTGGAGAATGTTCTCACTAAGATTTTCATTGCTAACCGAAATGATTGGTGTGTGTGTGTGCCTATGGTTATATGGGCATACATGATCACCTGCAAGAAATTGATATGGAAGACACCTTTCAGAATGGTGTATGGGTAGGAATCGGTGAATCCAATGGGGTATATTGTCCCAAGTTTGCATGTTGCATCAATCACTAACATGGCTAAGCATGATATTATGGAAGAACGATTTTCACAATTGATCATGCTAGAAGAGGACCAATTCATTGCAGGTTTCCATTAGCAGGTACAAAAGGCCTGCCAAAAGGCTTGGCATGACACACACATTAGAAAAAATATTTTTAAGGAATATAATTTGGTTTTTTTATATGACAACAAGTTTGTGCGCTACCCAGGGAAGTTCAAGAAGCATTGGCTTAGACCCTATGTGGTTAAAGAGATCACAGAGGGAGGTGGGGTCCAACTTTCCACTTTAGGAGGTAACGAGCTTCCCGAGTATGTAAATTGAAGCCGGTTGAAACCTTACAGGGATATCCCTATCCCTATGCGCACCAAATGACTATATGGCCGACAGAGTGTCTTAGCACCCCAGACAGTTGTAAGTGGGAACAGGCCCATAAAAGAGTCCATTAAGTAGTGGGGAAGATGGTATGCATGACAAAGATGGAGAATGTGCAGACAAGTGCGACAATCGTGCAAACGTTGTGCGAGGAGGGTGACCAAGTTGCAAAGGTGCCGAAAACTAGCCATTGGAACAGTAAATATGGATAAGAAAACTTTATTACCATTTGGAGGAGCGACTAAACTACATTTAATGAGGATATTATTCCAAATATCGAGCCGTTTTAGCATTTATGGGGATACATTAATTAAAATCATACTATTTAGGTCGCGCCATCATTATAAATATAACATGAAGGGTCGAATTAGTCCCCTTTGATTTCCATGTGATTTGTGCTCTTTTTTATCTGTGAGTTTCGTGAAGCTTATGTCTAGGATCAACTCGTTGTTCTATGAAGAGCCACGCAACCAAGGGTTGGGTTATCTCATTCTGCCAAGTATGAATACCACTAAGCCCACACCATCTGCGACGGCGCCCGAAGAGACCCCTGCGTAGGCCACTAAGACCCTTGTGGTGGTCCTTGAAACCCCTGCATTTGTACCCCAGTCATAGAAATATAAGAAGGGACAGTCCTTAGGGTCCTGAAAGTCTCCACACTAGAAGACCTTGAAGCCTCGGTCGATTATTGCTGAGCGCGAAAAGAGACCTATGGCTAAATTTCCAGAAATAATTATGGAGAAAGATGAGGTCATGGAGGTTGATTCGAGCTCGCAGTTTCCCAATTATATGGAACCACGCAAAGCTTCTGTAAAAATTCCAAAGGACCTTGACAAGTTCCGGTCTTATATCAACTCCCCACTGCTCCATGAAGATGTGTCATTCAAAGGGTAAATGTTTGCGAAGGACCCCATGATGAAGATGGAAGACTGGGACATGTTCGACCAAGAGAATTTCTCTCAGCTCGCACCCTCAATCTATTTGGAGTCAGTCCCTTATGATGAGGGTGTGATCAAGGTCGAGCCAAAGTTCTGGGCCTTTGGTATACAAAAATCAAGGATGCTAAATTTGTTAAACGTCATGCACTTTGGATGTAGTGTAGTGAATGACATTTGTGTGCACCAACTACTTGATGTTAGGTCAATTTTCTAAGTAAACTAACACATGTGTTTTACTTTTCAATCTGAGTTTGTCGACTTGGAAGAATTTCCAACGTATATGGATTTTAGGTAAAGTCAATTTCGGAAGACAAGGCTCAAAATTTGAAGGAAATTCATATTACAAATATGTTCTAAGTTTAAATATTAATGGAAATTCATATTATAAATATAATATCTAACTAAAAATTTTCTGATTCAGATGCAGTAAGCGAAGGAAGAGGCTCCTAACTTTGGAGGTCCTGGTTGTGCTTCCCCATAATACTATCCTCAAGAAGAGAAACTAAAGAGCAAAAGTTTGTGAGGTGTAGAAAGCAAGAGAAGAGGCTCCTAACTTAGGAGGTCTTGGTTTTCCTTCCTCAAAATTCCACTCCAACAACATTACCATTGCATCAAATCATAAACTAGAATTCAAGAAACAATTCAAGAAATACAAAAGGATGATTTTTAGTTGTGATTCAAAATTTGATAGAAAGAGAATTTAACTTAAATCATTGGTTGTCCTTTCATACGCAAATTAGATTTAAACCAAGATCATCCAAAAATCATAAAGAAATTATAACACATCTAAGTAACTGAATCATAAAACTGAAACGAGAAATATTGAATCAAAACTATGCTAATTTATCCAAAATTTAACAAAAGTGTACTTAGCTTGGTATGAGGGCAATCCAAAATTTCCTTGTACACCTGAGGGATTATTCAGCTATTTCTAACTTAATAAATCATCCACAACATGAAAAATAAATAGAACAGTATAAATGGCTCTTCAAACCATCTCGAAAGTCTCTAATAGACTTAGTACCAAATTACACATTTTATCCTTGTTTAAATAGTAAAATCATAAAAGAAACTTTTATATAATGGCTCTAACAACCTTATCAATCCTAATACATCAATGCAGGTCGAACTCATCAAGTTTGGTTCAAAAAATTAGGAAAAATCCCACAAAATAATAAATCTGCTCCTTTTTACTAGGGATTCCTGAATGACAGGTCAAGCTTGACCAGTGTTAACTGGACCTGTTTTTGCTCAGTTTGAATGAACCAATAGGTATTTCTCCATTAGTGGTTCCCAATATTTCCAAATATGCGCTCAGATATCTTCCAGGTGTCCTTCACATATTATTTTAATGGATCTATTACGGGAATTTTTAATGCAGTCCAAAATTACTCTTAAAACCCAATTTTTACAAAAAATTATAAAAATTGAAAAAATTAATTTAGTTACCTGAGTATGAAAATAGGACTAAAATAAGGCATATATGTGTGAAATAGGATGGAATATGGAGGTAAATAATTGGATTTAGGATAGGAAAAAATGACCAAAATTGAGGGCCAACATCTCCCCCTTGCTGATATTCAAGCACGTCCTCATGCTTGCCTCCTCCGTTTGGATCTCCTGAGTGATGATGCCATTGTTGTTCCTGACCCTGTAGCTTCTTCCTTTGTATCCTAAAGGAGAAAGTCAATACCGTCATATTTCCCTTATTTTCGGATGGCAACGTTCACTTTTTGCTTATTGTATTTGTACTGCCATGACTTTTTCTCCTGTAGCCATTTGTAGGCTTCTTTGGAGATGAGGATATTATGAGTCTCAAAAATTTTAATCTGCATGCTCAGTTTCTTGTTTTCTTTGATTATGTTGTTGTTATTTTCTTTATACATTTTTTTCTCCTTTTTCAAATATTTCTCCATGATTTTTTTGTCCTCCATCTCACTTGTTATTTGTTCTATTTTCTTAATATATTATTCATTGTGCATCTCTTTAGATTCTTCCCCGGTATCTTTGGCATATGAGTGAGATGAGGTAGCTCCTACCCAATAATTCTCAAAATATGAGTCTTTCTCTATGGGATCTTCCTGGACTTCCTTCTCCATTCTCTGTATAATCTCATCAATCTTCTTTGATGTTGGTGGAGGCTCAGTTTCAACAATTTCAATTTCTGGATCTTTTCCTTTGTTGCTTGGTTCCTCTTGTGATTTTCTCCTAGGCTTCCTAGGAATGGACAGAAAGGATTTCTCTTTTTCAATCATAATACTATCTTGCTTCTTCTTCAATCTTGTCTTAGGATACAAAGGGGAATTCATGATACTTCTTGTTACATGCAACTTCTCTAACTTCTCCTCATTCCCTATTGTTTGTTCTTCAAAATGATTCTTAGCCAAAAATTCCTTCCAAAAAAATAAGTATCTTGATTAGCCCATGATGATAGATGTTTTCTTCCTTGGATTCTGTTTTGTTCTTGACATTCTCTATCATTTTGGCTAGGATTTTCAAAAATAAGTAGGGTAAGTTGATTTTACATTCTCCCTTCATATGTTGAAGCAACTTGATATGATAAAGGTATATCACATTGTACCAATTATCACAAGCGAAGTACTTCTGGATAATCAAAACCAACTCTGACCAAGGCTCTCTGAGTCAATCTCTTGGAATCCCTCTTGTTCTGTCAAATGACCCCTTCCTTTGTTTCTCCAGGAGAAAGGTTCATCCCTTATCCTTAAAATGCAGACCCTTGTGATACTATTCTCCTATCAAAGGAAGTTCCAATGCTTCATAAAGAAAGGTTGGGTTCAATGGTATAGAAAGTTCACCAACTCTGGTTTTTCCATGTTCAAAATGACCTATGAACTCTTGTGTGATTTTATCATTGTGACCATTGAAATTTTTAAGAAACTCCAGTAACCCTGCCTGGTATAGTTTCTCTACTGTATCCTTACTCCAGTTTTCTATCTTGAAGTCTTTAGGTTCATTTTTGGTTCCCATTTGAATCTGATCTATGTACCAATTTATAGGGCCTTGTCCTATAAATAGCCTCATCATGAATATAACAAGAAAAATATCGATATTTGACCTTCTCATTCATGAAATCTTTGGATAAAAATCATGGTGAATGTACTTACCATACCTTTGTATCTTTGAGGAAAAATGATATTATATCTTCTGCCTTTAGATCTTCAAATTATCTGTTTCTTACTACAAATGGTATTCAAAAAAAATCTCTGGGTAAAAAAACCTCACTGTGTGAAAAACCATGTAAAAACATCTCCACTGCAAAAAAAAATTCTCACTGTTTACAAATTTTCCCATAAAAATTGATGAAAAACCTTCTCTATTTTGCAAATTTTCATTCCAAAATGCTCGATGTGTATACAAAAGGATGCTCACTGTGTTTTGATGTGTAAAAATTGGGTAAATTGTGTTTTAAAATTGTATGAGGAAATCATTTTTGGAATGATACTTGAGCTGCAGATGACTTTGGTGAGCCCTGGTATTGCACCAAGGGTGCTGCAACTCCTAGGGGCTGCCCTACTTTACTTTATCAACCTAGAGTTCGTACAAACTTGGAGGTGACAATGTTATATACACAACAGATGCATTATGTTCATGTCATCCTCTTCTGCTTTACGAAAGGTGTTATTTCTAAGGTTTCTCAATGAAGTCTATCACACTTCAATGAAACTAAACTAAGTTGCAGAAAGGAAATGACAGAAAGGAAACCAAATTAAATAGCTAAAAAGAAATGACAGGAAGGAAACTAAACTAAATTGCAGAAAGGAAATGACAAAAAAGAAACTAAACTAAATTTCATTGAGCTAGCCAAATGGCTAAACACACTCTAATTATCCTATGATCTCTTTACCATGCTTCTAACCATGAATATATTCATGATCTAATTCTAACTGAAAAACTGTTGATTGCGGTTCAGAGAAAAAAGGGCTAAAGGTGCTCATGGAAGGCTTAAAGGCATGAAACAAGGCTTAGAGGAGTGAAAAAGGTGTTTGGAATTTATTAAAGAACATAGTATCGCAAAAATTCTTTGGAGTGGGAGGTTTTAGAAAGTGTGATGGCGAAATTGCGATGGAGGGATGGCAATGTGATATGCGATATGTGATATCACAATATCGCAATGTCGCAAGGCTAGAGGAGGAGCGCGAGTACAGTCGGGAGGAAATGCAAAGTGCGAAATGCGATACCGAATGCGATGTGAAATTCTATTGCGATGTTATGGTGTGATTGCGGTATTTCGCAATAAGGGTTTAGGGGCGCAAGGTAGTAAGTGAGGTGTGGGGACGAAATGCAATAATGTGAAATGTGATAATTGCGATAAGGCTAGAATTGTGAAATCTGAAATGCGAAAAGGCGATCAGTCAGATGATGTGGCAATAGGACAAGTGGCAGAGCACTTTAATAATATCACAATCAGCAAAAAGGAGCGGTAAGTGATAATGAAGGCCAACATGAATTGCGAAGTGCAATAAAGTGAAGGTATTTTTAGAAAATGGGCAGAGTAAGGTTCTTTCAAAGGTTTTTGACATAGAAATGAGGAGAGAAGGAGAAAGGAGGGAAAAAGGAATATCGCAATCAAGGTATGGAAGCGGAAGCTGTTAACAAGGACCAAATGGGAAATGCAATTGTGAAAAGGAGCGATGGTAAGTCCAAAGGGAAAAAATGTGGTTTCTAATTTTTTTGATTGTTTTTAATAAAAGAGAATCAAAGGGAAGTAGAAAGGGATATCACATTTAGGCTTGGAATGAGAGAGCATTAAAAAATACCACAAGCAATTTGCGATTTTCTATGGAGCGAGGTATGATGAGTAGGAGATTCGAGGAGAAAGGTCAAAGTTCTAATTCTAATGCTTTTCAAGTGTTTTGGGAATGAAAAGGGGTGACGAATGAAAATAAGAGAAAAAGGAGGGAAATGGAGGCACAACATCAGTGCTCAGGCATGAAAACAGACCTATGAAATGAAGTGGGATGGCTTGCTGATCTTCCTGGGGAATTTTATGCTTATTCTTGTAAACAAAGCTGCAGATTTATGCATAGAAAAATAGACAAAAGGCATGATAAAAATAGTGATCAGAAAGAATATTTTTTCCTATGGGAAGGTCAACCCCACTCGAATTCTATTGATAGAGATGAGAGGGGAATACTGCCTGACAGTTTTATAGATTTTACCAGCTATTCAATAGCGCAGATAAGTAGATTAAATATACAGTAGAAACTATAATAGCAATGAAAATATTATAAATAAAACTAGCTAAATAACAAAAAGGAAAGGATGACAACGATAGAGAAGTTGAGGCACATGGGTTGGGCCCGAACCCACGAGCCCAGCTCTCTGGAACTAAATCAGTAAAATGGATTATGTCTTCTTATTTTAGGAAAAAAATAGCCTTGTTACATTTATGAAATTCTAATCACTGTGAACAATAAAAATCTTAATAGCTTGCAGTAAAATTCCAAAAATGGAATCGAAGAATCGACTAACTGACTAACTCTTCCTAGCTCTAGCTCTGCCCTATTTATTCGACATGCCAGCTACCAACAACTCCCTAGAAAATAGTGATTGAGTCCACTTGACTCTGAGTAAACAAATATTGAGTGCTTGGCTCCCTTTGGAATTCGAAATGCTGAAGAGAATCCTTGGGAATCCTTTCACTGCCTCTGGAATTCAAATTGCTAGAGGGAATATTTGGGATCCTTTGGCTGCCTTTGAGAGGTAAGGAGGGTGTAAAATCCTCCAATAATTTCTCCTTGTTGTATCCTCAAAGTCTTTATGATAAAATCCTTATAAAAATGCTTAATAAATCATGATTTTCTGCACTTAGCCTCATATTAGGCACTCAGAGTATGTTATCCTTAATCACCACCTATACTAGCATAACAAAACCAAATAATAATAAAAATGCAAGAAAAAGAGATCTAAGAAGGAAAAAAGGTTACCAATAACCCCTCCAAATATGTCTAATGATGGAGCTCATCATCATCCCCCTACTGAATGGTTGCTCATCCTCTGAGCAGCTAATCCTCCTCCTGCATTACCTTCAAGGCTTTGATAGTCCCCCTGATTTCCTGAGGAAGAAGTGTGGGAGTTTCCCCAAGGGGGTAAAAACCATTATTCTCTTCTACATTCTCCCATTCTCTATCTTGTGCATCTATTTCCTTTTCATCATTCAGCCCCAGCAGCAAATGTGGGCTGAGCTTTAGTCCCAACCATTGGATCTTTTTGGCTTGCATGGCCCTCTTGTATAATGGTGTCATTTTTGATGCACCCCTCAGTCTTTTTGGAGTATGGTACTCCCTGTTCTTGAGGCTGTGAGGGAGGTTGCCATTCCATCTCCTCTAGATGGCCATAATGCACTCATCTTCTATCTTCCTAGAAACATCATCAAAGTGGCCTATCACCCAAGTTTGATTCTAAAGGTAGCTTTCAACTAGTGCAGGGTCCCTTTCAATCTCTCAAAAATTAAGGATGACTCCTCTTCGGCTGAACAATTCTTATCTGATATATAAGGGTTCTCTATTTCTTCTTCCTATGACTTTCCATATCTCTTTTGCTCTAGTGTCCTCATTCACCATCCAAGATACTAGAGCCATCAACTGCATATCCCTCATTGTAAGATTGGGGTCCCAAATATCCAGATTTGTCAGAACAAGGTTATTCACATAAAACTCTTCCATCTTTGCCTGATCAGCCATGTTAGCTTGCTTGTAGAAATTCATGAATTTCCTACAATCTTGGAAAGGTAGTGATCCATCGGAGGCGAGAGTTTTGATTTGAAATAGGAGCCATGTTGTGTAACCAGCTCCAAAAATAGAAGAAAAGAGATGTAAACACCTTAGAAATAAGCCACTTCGAGGGGGAAACCTCCAATACATTACATAAATGAACAATTATTGGATGATACAATTCACAAAACCTCCTTTCTATATATAGGAGTC
Organism: Pinus albicaulis; assembly: GCA_034641835.2. Lineage (NCBI taxonomy): Eukaryota > Viridiplantae > Streptophyta > Pinopsida > Pinales > Pinaceae > Pinus > Pinus albicaulis. Next base: position 379,033,596 of record CM076574.1, read on the forward strand.
CATGGGGCCATAATGTAATCCTAGTGGGCCACAATGTAATCCTATCCGACCTAACAATAATAATTTAAGGGCACAATAATAAAAAAATGGGGGTTACAAGGGTACAATAATAATAATAAGGGGATTACACTAACAATAATAAGGGACTATACTAGTGATATAGGGACTTAACATGCCCCCCTCCTTCAAACAAGTGTTGTCCTAAACGCTTGATTATTTCTTGATGGTTCTGTATAAAATTCTCATCCTCCCATGTGAAATCTTCTACAGGAAAGTTCTTCCACTTGCTGAGATACTTTGAAATTGATCGTACTTGTCGATTTCTTGTTTCTATGACTGCTTCATAACTTCTTTCGATGTCATGTTGATCTTCCTGTTGTTTCATTAGATTCTGCACCAAAGTTGGGTTATCTTTTGAGAGTTGGAGAACTTGTTGTTGATGCTCGATGTGATCTTCCACTAATTTATCATCCATATTTGCTATTATTTGATCCTTCAAACCATCTAACTTAGCTTCCATTTCTGCTTTTAAACCATCTATTTCATCTTCAATTGCTCTTCGTAAGATCGAAACTTGTTGCACTTGGTACCGTAATTTTGATATCTCATCCTGCAATTCTTCCTCTTCATGCGTCATAGTATAGATTTCTGAGGGCTTAATGGGTGTTGAATTATTTTTAGAAGGCATTTCAGAACCCAATACTGAAATATATGCTCAATAGGCCCTTGGAATCACTTCAAACCAATTTTTCAAACAAGACTTATGCAATTCGGAAAAAAAAAAAATACACACCTTTTACTTGCTTTAAGGAGCTCCATATTGAAATTAAATTATCTCTGTAATTGAAAATCTTCGATATCTGAAATTCAGCCTTGTAGTAGCCCTCTGAAGCTTCTTTTAAATGCCACAGGTCTGACCTAATTTGGATTCTCCAAGACAAATTTGTGTCCAATCTCCCACAATGACCTAATTTTGGACTTGTTCAGTAGAGTGAACTTGTACGACTTGCCACGTGTCACTGTTTTGTTATTTGTCTCTGAAATTGATATCCAAGAAACTACAGGCCATGTACTTGCGACCACTTTTGACGGTACTCCAATCCAATCTCCAGAGAGAGATTTATTGAACTTTTCCCACAATCACCTCTTTGAGATGAAATTCAGGAGCCTGAAAAAGAACTACCTTCCACAGATCATATCTCCAAAAATATTGCGAACCAAGCTCTGAAATTTTTTGACGAATTTCCTCAGGATTTCAGCTTCGCACCATATGAATTTCAGATTCTGAACCTTCGTAGAAAAATTTTTATAGCGAAAATTCCACGATGACCTGTTTAGGAGCTTGAAAAAAGGCCTAACTTCCACAGATGATATCTCCGAAAATATTGCGAACCAAGCTCTGAAATTTTTAGACAATCTTCCTCAGGATTTCAGATTCGCACCCTAAAAATTTCAGCTTCTGAAACTTCGTAGAAAAAAAGTTATAGCGAAAATGCCACGATGACCTGTTTGGAGCAGCGAAACCCTAGAATCCCAAAGCTCTGATACTAAATGTTGTGTAACCAGCTCCAAAAATAGAAGAAAAGAGATGTAAACACCTTAGAAATGAGCCACTTCGAGGGGGCAACCTCCAATACATTACATAAATGAACAATTCTTGGATGATACAATTCACAAAACCTCCTTTCTATATATAGGAGTCCATGGGGCCATAATGTAATCCTAGTGGGCTACAATGTAATCCTAGCCGACCTAACAATAATAATTTAAGGGCACAATAATAACAAAATGGGGGTTACAAGGGTACAATAATAACAATAAGGGGGGATACACTAACATAATAAGGGGCTACACTATTAATATAGGGACTTAACAAGCCATTTCTCCTTGAGGTACACAACATATGAGTCAGAAGGGAATTTTTGCTGAAGGGCTTCTATGAATAAATCTGCCATGGTGGATAATTGTTGTCCTTTTTGCTGTAATTTCTCCTTAAGTGCTACACTCTCTGTCTGTGCCTTTTGCAGCTACTCTTTTAGAACTATTTATTTGATTCTTTCCTCCTCCCTTGGTGATTCTTCAATGATAATTGGCTCGTGGGAGGAGTTTCTGGCTCTCTCTGACTTATCCTCTGACTCTTGTCAACTCTGAAATACATATAGGTCTTCATTTTTCTCTTTGCACTCAGAGGAGCTATGGTGGTAACTACCTCTTTTCCTTAAGAGGATGTGGTGTTGTGTTGTGAGTCTTCTTCTTGCTCACTTTCTGCTACCTCTATGACTTCTATTGCTATTTCTTCCCTTTTTCCTTGGCCCTTTGTCTCTTCCTCTCCTTCTTCTGGTTCTTCCTCTTCTTCTTCTCTAACGCTAGAAGTGGAATTTTTCCTTGATTGGGTTGCCATAAAAGCTTCCCTACTCACATTTATGGAAGAGGACCAGGCCATGGGTAGGGTGATTTTGTACTGCTGCTATGGTTGCATGATGTCCCAAAATGCGCAGCTGAAGCTCACTGTTGCCACACTGCGGGCTTTTGTTGGTCTCTTCCTTTTTAAAAGAAAATTCAATTTACTGGTTTGGATGAGACGGGCCCTCTATATTATTAGACTGTGTAACTAATTCTTTGTTGTAGACAGTTATGTAACATGACCCAGCTCCAGTTTTTTTTGTAGACAATTGGACCCTCTTCTTGTTAACTGGCTGATACTGCATGTCTCCTCCTCTCGTACTCCTCCACTTCAACTGATTAAATTTATTTTTGATATCCTAGGTGGCGTGTACTTCCAGTTTTTTGTTTTAGCCATATCTCACGATTGTGGCCAAGTTAACTAGCCACCTTTCTACCTCTTAAAATCTTAGTTTGCAAATTTAATTACTTCCGGCTATTATGAATGCATAGTGAGGGGTGAGGGTATATACCTGAGCTTACCAGTTGTTGTCAAGGCAGTTGCAGGAGCTGGAGTTTGGAGACAAGCCTCTTATACGTTGTGTTCTTCACTATTTTCAGCTCTCTGAGTGAGAAGATTACTGAATGAGCAGCTCTCTGATTAAGCAGCTTGCTGAATGAGCAACTCTCTAAGTGAGTTGTTGATCTTTCCTTGTTGTTTCTTCCTACTGGAGATGTTGCGTTGGGATGCTCCAGATGCCTGTTGGAATCACGATTGCTGTTAGACAAAAACCCGCAGGCATTAGTCTCCGCTACAATTTTTGGAGTTATGATCCAGGAGAGGCGGTTAGTCCATGTCACGAAACACACAGGGAACGTTGAACCCAATGTCCAACAATCTCCCCCCCAACATGAGTAGGGTGAGTTTCAAACTGGAGACCTGTTGCTCTAATACTAATTGTTGGAATCACAATTTCCGTTAGACCAAAACCCGCAGGCATTAGTCTCTGCTACAATCGCTGGAGTTAGGATCCACGAGAAGCGATTAGTCCATGTCACGAAACACAAAGGGAGCGTTGAACCCAATGTCAAACAATGCCATGGGTGGCACTCTTGTCTTTCATGGGGTCTGCTTCATGAGCTCCTCCCTTGTTTTTCTTATTGTTCAAGAACAAATGTCTACGTTGTAGGAATTCCATCATGTCTGTAGCAGACTGTGTTTGGCTTTCCATGCTACATTGTGCTCAGGAATGGAGGAATGTGGTGCATGGAGGTGATGGAGGAAGTTATGAAAATGAATGGAGAGAATGATGGGATGGATGGTAAAATAAAATAGGGGGAAATAATATTAATGCTTTCCTATGTTTCTAGAAACCATTAATAACCTGTAAAACAACAAACACAAAAAACACAGAAATGCAGATTTTTTTTATTTTTTTTATTTTTTATTTTATTTTTTATTTTTTTTATTTTTTTTAATTTTTTTTTAAATAAAGTGGGCTACCTCCATGGAGGTTTTCAACCCATGGACTTGCCTTGGGCACCTTAGAGAGGTTTTCACCCATGGATATTTATTCTCTTTTCTTTTTTCTCTTTTTTCTTTGAGCAAGTGAGCTACCTCCATCGAGGTTTTCAACCCACAAGCTTTCCTTGGGTGCCTCAAAGAGGTTTTCACCCATGGATATTTCTTTATTTTTATCAAGAGGTGTGGGAAAATATGGAGTTTCCCATCACATACACCTCTCTTCTTATTGAATTTATGAACTTTTCCTTTGAAAAAGGCGTCTTGTAAATTTTAAGTCTGTGACCATTGAAAAGCAAGGGGATTCCTTCCTCATCTATGGTTCTAATTTGAATTGCGTCATTATCAAAAATAAATTCCACTCTGTAAGGTCCCAACCATGTTTTCATTAGCTTTCCTTTGAAGTCTTTAAACCTTGAATCATACAACACTTCCCATTCTCCTTCTTGGAAGGTCTTTTCTTTGATGTTCTTGTCATGCCAGACCTTCCTTTGCAGTTGAACTACCACCATGTGAAGAAGTGCTTGCATTATAAACTCATCCAATCCATTTAGTTGCAACAACCTCTCTTTTTGGGAATTTGATAGATCTATATTTAATTCAAATTCCACTCTTAAAGTATTGAATTCAAACTCAACTGAAAGTAGAGCCTTCTTATCGTAGACTAGTTCATAAGGAGTGAATCCTCTTGTTGTCTTCCAAGTAGTGTTGTAGGCCCAAGTAGCTTCTACCAATATGTCTACCCTATATTTTCTACTACTGCTCACAACCTTGGTGAGGATGCTCTCTAAAGATCTGTTACTTACTTCCACTTGGCCATTCACCTGAGGGTGATAGGAAGTAGAAGTTCTATGCTTAATCTTGTGCTTCCTCAAAATATTCTCAATGAGGTGGGAGTTGAATTGTGCTCCTTGATCAGTGACTATTTCTATGGGGTATCCAAACTTGTAAAACATATTCTCCCTCATAAATTATGCTACTTTCGTTGTGGTTTCTACCTTCACTGCTTTTGTTTCAGCCCACTTTGTTAGGTAATTAGTGCAGAATATGATATACTTCTTTTGTCCAGATGGTGGATTGAAGGTCCAACAAATTCTATGCCCCACTTGTCAAATGTCTCAAGAGCCACCTGAGGGTGCAAAGGAATTTCATCCCTTTGCATGGGTTTCTCCATCCTTTGGCACTGGTCACACCTGCTGGTGTATCTTCTAGAATCTTGGTGAAGGGTAGGCCAATAGTATCCTAATTGTAAAGCTTTGTAAGAATTTCTCTTTGCATCAAATTTAACTCCACATGTGCTATCATGACATGTATATAGGATACCAAAAAATTATTTCTCCCTCACACATCTCCTTAGGATTTGATCAGGGCCTAGATTGTAAAGGTTTCCCACAATCCATGTGAAAGGGGCACTTTTTCTGATGATTCTTCTCCTCTCCCTAAATGAAAGATTAGGAGGGAGTCTCCCAGCAACCAAATAGTTGGCTATATCAGTAAACCACAGTGAGAGTGCTGATATAGAAAAGAAGTGCTCATCTGGCATCTGGTCATCCACCATTACTTCTTCTCCTATAGGGAGAGCTAACCTGGACAAAAAATTCTGCAACAACATTCTCCTTTCCAGGTTTATCGATAATATTCAAATCAAATTTCTGCAAAAGTAACAACCATCTAATTATCCTAGCATTCACATTTGGTTTGTTCAGTAAATAATTGATGGTTGCATGGTCAGTGTGAACAAAGGTCTGATATTCAGTTATATAATGCCTGAATTTGTTCAAGGCATGAAAATGGCTAACATATTCTTCTTAGTAACAGTATAATTTAACTCGGCCTTGGACAAATTATTTTTGATAAAATAAACAACATCAAGAATTTTTTCCTCTAATTGTCCTAACGCTTCCCCTACAGCTTTGTTAGATGAATTAGTGTGGATGTGGAAAGGCAGAGTCCAATTTGAACCTCGGAGGATGGGGGTAGTAGTCAACTATTCCTTAATGATCTCGAAAGCCTCTTGACAAGGACCATACCAAATAAAATCAGAATCCTTGGCCAATAACCCAAATAATGGTGAAGCCATCCTTCTGAAATGTTTGATGAACCTTTTATAGTAACCAACTAAGCCTAAGAAACTCTTGACATATTTCTGCTTTTGAGGATAAAGTACCCTTTTGATGATGGTGATTTTTTTTGGGTATACCTGTATTCCTGCTTGGGATATGGAGTGTCCTAATACAACCCCTACTTTCTTCAGGAATTCACACTTTTCTGGGCTCAAGGAGAGATGCACCTCAATGCACCTTCTTAGTACTTTACCTAAATTAGAGAGAGCTTCCTAGAAGTCATCCTCGTATGGTGTGAAATCGTCCACGTAGATTTCAACAGAGTCATGGACTAACTCAGAAAAGATGCTCAGGACAACTCTTTGGAAGGTCGCTGGGGAATTGCACAACCCAAAGGGTAGGAATCTATAAGAAAAGGTACCCCAAGGGTAGGTTAAAGTAGTCTTATCCTGGTCTTCGGGGCTGATTTGAATCTGATTTTACCCACTGAACCCATCCAAGAAGGAAAAAATCTTCTTCCCCACAAGACCATCCAGGACTTGGTCTATAAAGGGCAAAGAAAAGTGGTATTTCTTGGTGGCTTTGTTAAGTTCTCGGTAGTCAACACAAATTCACCACTTCTCATTCTTATTTGGGACTAAGACAAGAGGAGATACCCACTCATTGTCGGATATAGGATATATGAACCATGCATCCAATAGTTTCTACAGCTTTGACTATGTCCTTCAGAGCTGGGTTCATCTTTCTTTGGGGTTGTCTCACGGGCTTGCATCCTTCTTTGATGTAAATATGATGTTTTCACACTGAAGGATGCACCCCTTTCATTTCTTTGTAATCCCAGGAAAATGCATCTAGATTCTCTTTCAAAATCTGGTACAACTACTTCACTTCTTCATTTGAGAGGTTTGGGTTGATGTTTAGAGACCTAGATGGGCCAAACTCAATAGCGTTGGTGGAATCAGAGGTTGACTCAACTGAGTGCACTTCCATCCAAGGTTAGCTTTCACACTCTTTGGATAAGGTTTCAAGAGGAATTTTAGTGGAGGATTGGTTTTGAATGGCATGGTCGATGAGTTCATCTTCGTCAAGTTGCCCCCCTCTAAGAATAACATCTATGGTACACATAGGGGAAGTGTTCTAAAAATCATCTTATTCATCCTCAACCATATAGGGATACCATGATCAATGGAAGGTTGGGATAGAGGATATAACACTAGCTATTTAGACAAAGGCCCATTTTTTAAAGTCATGTTTTCGACCTGATAGCTAATATACACATCTGCAGTGGCTAACCAAGGTCTCCCTAAGATGAGGGGATAACCATTGAACTTGGTTTATGTTTGCAGGACCAGGAAATCTATAGGATACTCCCGGGAGTCAATGGTAACCATAACATCCTCAACAATTCCTTTCATAGTTACTATGGAACGATCTGCAAGTTGCAAAATTGTTTTGGTTTTCCTCAAAATCCCTTCGAGATTAAGTTTAAACATAGTGTCCTTGGTCATGGTATTGATGGAATCCCCTAGATCAATTAGGGTATTGGGGACTATGACACCATCTATATGCACATCAATAACTGAACTACCAAGGTCCAGGTACTTTGGAAATATCACCTTCCCCAGCATTAGGTATAGGGTATCTTTCTTCCTTCTCCCGGGTTTCTTGAAGCACTTTTATTTGATGAGCCTATTGTAGATAGGTACATACTTAATGACATAGAGAAGTGGTATCTTTACACACAAATTTTCCAATTCTCCCAGGAGTTAAGTCTCCTCAGGGGTGTGTTGACTAGGGTGGACCAAGAACTCAAGAAAAGGAGGTTGTTGGGTCTGAGTGTTACCTTCTTCCTTTTCCTCCTCAACCTCTATAGGTGGATATGGAGGATGGTTTTCTAGGATTACTCTTCCCTACCTTAGATTAAACTCCTATATCTCCACAACATAAGCTGGATAGGATGTTTCTCCACTGGAAGCCTTATGTGCCAGTCTGTTGTTGGGGTTCAGATTGGATTGTGCAGGTATTGGGGGTAGCCTAGGTCACAGCAACATGAGTAAGCTGAGGTTAAGGTTGGGGTGGAGGCATTAGAGCAGGTGGTTGATTTTTTTGAGGCCTCCACCCTTTAGATGGATTATTCCACTCAGGTTGTGGTGGAACATACTGCTGGAATGGTTGGTTTACTGGCTGAGGATGATATGAAGGGTTGTAAGGCTAAATAGGAGGTGTAGACTAGGATGGAGGAGTGGGGGTGTATGAAGGTTGCATGGGAGCACTATGATTGTTGTGATAGTAAGAGTAAGGTGCACCTTGCATACCTTGTTGATATGGTCGAGGGCCTTGAGGCCTTCTCTGGTGGATGAAACAGAGTTGCTCTAGAATTGCTTCCCCGCCTTGATATACATCCTTAAGTCTAGGTAAGGAGGGACACTTTTATGTGGCATTATTCTCTTCACAGACTAAGAAAACCTTTATGACATTCAGTAAACATTCATTTCTTGGGTGCTTCCTAGTACTTCTAGGAAAAAATATGGCTAGGGCTCTCTCTGCTTGCTCTTGTTTCCTTTTGACCTGCATTGTGTCCATTTGCAAAGAAAAGGTGTGTGCATGTCACTATTGAATTCATCTATCATGTTTCCAATCTCATGTTTTATGAAGGTGGAAGAGGAAGGGGTATTGAGTGTACTTTGGATAGCTCTACCCTTCTTCCTAAATTCCCTAGAATGGTTTTGGAAGAAATTTTTGATTATTTCATAGGGTTGTTGGTAGATATATCCTCCTATTAACATATTCAAGGTTTCTATCATCTCTTCACTGATCCCTCGAATAAGTACAAGTTTAAGTGAGTCAGGATCAAGAGTAGAGTAGGCTCTCTTATAGTTCAATTGAAACTTCTCTTAATAGTCCTCTAAGGATTCATCCGGCCCTAGAGTCATCCTAAATATCTCATCCTTAGTTTCTTTGGACCTACAATAGTATTTGTATTTGTTTCTGAAGGTCTCTTCCATTTGTGCCCAGGTAGTGATGCTATCCCCAGGCAGCCCCATGAACCAGTGCAAGGCTGCATCCCTAAGGATGGATGGGAATAGCTTCAAATTTTTATCATCAGAGGTGTAGTCATAATTCATACAAACAACATAAAATTCAAACATGAATGTGTTATGGTCCTCACAGGTGAGTCCATGAAAGTGTGGGAGAGATGAGGGGCTAATGTTTTTCATCTTAGTTTTATCCGTCTGCCTCTCTTATGGGAAAGGCTGTATGAGTCCCAGCCATGTTAAGATAGGTGAAGCAGGTCCCTCAATTGAAACAAGGTTTTCTTCTTATTCCCCAATAGGATTCTCAAAGTATTCAGAAGGCTATCCTATAGGTGGTTCAATCTCACTCACACTCAAGAAGAGTGAAGGGTGGCTAGAAGGTGATGTGGGGGTTTTGGGTAAGGTTTTTCTTTGAGTATTCCTAAACCTACAAGGCATTTTTAAAAACATATATATATATATATATATATATATATATATATATATATATATATATATATATATATATTTCTGGAATGACATGAAAATAAAGGAAAGTAGAAAATAATGATAAAAAAAAAAATCAAAGCATCTACTATACACCTCCTCGGCAATGACGCCAAAAAGTGGTGAGCCTTGGTATTGCACCAAGAGTGCTACAACTCCTAGAGGCTACCCTACTTTACTTTCTCAAATCAGGGTTTGTACAAACTTGGAGGTGATAGTGCTATATACATAGTAGATGCATTATTTTCATGTCATCCTCTTCTGCTTTACGAAAGGGTGCTATTTCTAAGGGTTCTCAGTGAAGTTTGTCACACTTCAATGAAACTAAACTAAGTTGTAGAAAGGAAATGACAGAAGGGAAACTAAATTATATTTCTAAAAAGAAATGACAGGAAGGAAACTAAAATAAATTGCAGAAAGGAAATGACAGAAAATAAACTAAACTAATTTTCATTGAGTTGGCCAAATGGCTAAAAAACTCTACTTATCCTATGATCTATCTACCATGCTTCTAACCTTGCCACTATTCATGATCTAATTCTAACTGAAAAGTGTTGATTGCAATTTTAGAGGAAAAGGGATAAAGGTGGTCATGGAAGGATTAAACGCATGAAACAAGGCTTAGAGGAGTGAAAAATGTGTTTGGACTTTTATTAAAGCACATAATATCGCAAAAATTCTTGGGAGTGGGAGGCTTTGGAAATTGTGATGGCGAAATTGTGATCGAGCATTGGTAGTGCGATATGCGATATGCGATATCGCAATATCGCAATGTCACAAGGCTGGAGGAGAAGCAGGATTGCAGTCAAGAGGAAATGCGAAGTGTAAAATTTGATGTGAAATTAGATTGCAATGTTGTGGTGCGACTGCGGTATTTTGCAATCGGGTTTTAGGGGCGAAAGGTAGTAAGTGAGGTGCGGGGCTGAAATGCGATAATGCAAAATGCGAGAATTTTGATAAGGCTAGAATTGAGAAATGTGAAATGTGATTATTGTGATATGAAAAAATGCAATCATTCAAATGATGTGGTGACAGGATAGGTGGCAGAGCACTTTAAGAATATTGCAATCAGTAAAAAGGAGTGGTAAGTGTTAACAAAGGCCAACATGAATTGTGAAGTGCGATAAAGTGAAGGGATTTTCAGAAAATGGCAGAGTAATGTTCTTTCAAAGGATTTTGACATAGAAATGAGGAGTGAAGGAGAAAGGAGGGGAAAATGAATATCGCAATCAGGTTCTGGAAGCGGAAGCTATTAACAAGGACCAAATGGGAAACACGATTGCGAAAAGGAGTGATGGTAAGTCCAAAGGGAAAAAATGTGGTCTCTAATGTTTTTTACTATTTTAATAAAAGAGCAGCAAAGGGAAGTAGAAAGGGATATCGCATTCGGACTTGGAATGAGAGAGGGTTAATAAAGATCACAAGAAATTTGTGATTTGCAATGGAGCAAGGTACGGCGAGTGGGAGTTTTGAGGAGAAAGGGAGGAGGTCTAATTCTAATGCTTTTCAAGCATTTTTGGAATGAAAATGGGTGATAGATGAAAATAAGAGAAACAGGAGGGAAATGGAGGCACAACAAAAGTGCTCAATCATGAAAACAGAGCTGGGAAATGAAGAAGGATGGCTTGACGATCTTCCTAGAGATTTTGATTCTTATTCCTACAAACAAAGCTACATATTTGTGCACAAAAATATAGACAAAAGGGATGATAAAAACAGTGAACATAAATCATTTTTTTTTCCTATGGGAAGGTCAACCTCGCTCGAATTTTATTGACAGAGATGAGAGGGGATTACTGCCTCACATGTTTATAGAGTTTATCAGCTATTCAATAGTGCAAATAAGGAGATTAAATCTACAACAGTAACTATAATAGCAATGAAAATATCAAAAATAAAACTAGCTAAATAATAGAAAGGAAATGATGACAACGACAGAGAAGCTGAGGCACATGGGTTGGGCCCTAACCCACGAGCCCAGCTCTCTGGAAAAAAATTAGTAAAATGGATTTTGTCTGCTCATTTCAGGAAGAACATAGCCTTGTTACATTTTTGAAAGTCTAATCACTGAGTACAATAAAAATCTTAATAGCTTGCAGCAAAATTCCCAAAATGGAATCAAAGAATCAACTAACTAACTAAATATTCCTAGCTCTAGCTCTACCCTATTTGTTCTACAGAGAAGCTACCAACAACTCCCTAGAAAATAGTGATTGAGTCCACTTGACTCTAAGTAAACAAATATTGAGTGTTTGGCTGCCTCTGGAATTCGAATTGCTGGAGAGAATTCTTGGGGATCCTTTAGCTGCCTTTGGAATTCGAATTGCTGGAGGGAATCTTTAGGATCCTTTGGTTGCCTTTGATAGTTAAGGAGGGTGGATAATCCTCCAATAATTTCTCCTTGCTATCTCCTCCAAGTCTTTATGATAAAATCCTTATAAAAATGCTTTATAAATCATGATTTTCTACACTCAACCTCATATTAGGCACTCAGAGTATATTAGCCTTAATCACCACCTATACTAGCATCATAAAACCAAATGTAATATTCCCAAATTTTCACCTGATATTTGGAATATTAGAGTTCTTAACTTTCTTAATGAATTAAGTAAATAAAAGGGTGGAGGGACCCACAATCCTCAATATGAATAAATATCCACTTTTTTGTGTGTGAATGTGGATTAATTAAGCCTAGATCTACATCATGAGGTAGTTGAGAAACTACTAATGTGAATGGAATTGGAGATTGTGTCTCATTAATTGAGATGGATCATCGAGGTTGATACAGACAACTAAGATCTTGAAGATGTCAAACAAAATATCATGAATATTCATGATAAAGTGATGGAGGATGTTGTGCAATTAAAGCACACATGATGGAGAGGGTGTACATTGCACCTAGACATGATGGTTGATTTGGTCAAAGAGCGCAGTCAAACTTGGAGGATCTTGTCCACATGCACAACGCAGTCTAGATGAGGGCCAAGGCATGGGAAGGCTCAAACATTATATAAAGAAGATGAAGGCAAGGATGAATGTATGTTGGTTATTCTTGATGTAAGGATCTTTTCAGATGTAGAATTGTCATGTGACATTCCATTGCTTTCTCGGGCTGTTTAGCAGAGATTGCAAGTGTTGTTTAGCACAGGGTGTTCTTGGTTGGGAATCCCACCTCTTTCTTAGAGTATCTCTATAAATATTATTGTACTTCATTCTACATCATGGATTAGTGCCACATCTCTTTTCCTACTTTTTGTAGAACATTCGTATTCAGAAATTGCAGATTTTTTAAGATCACTTTGGAAGGTGGAGGTTGTCTTTAGTACCTCAGTTGGAGAACTGGCGAGGGTTTATTCCTATCACCTTGAGCTTATAGATCAGCATTCCCAGAGGTTCATTTCATATCTGGCATTAGGAAAAATTTTATTAACCTCCTAGCAGTAGTATTTCCTTTAGGAATTATGTTGTCCAATTTGCAGATCCAAAAAGGAGGAAGGAAGTTACTAGCACTCCAGCTAGTAATCCTGGGAGGGATCATCCCCTCACATTTCCATCAGTATTTCCATCATCATGGAGTTTATTGCAACATTTTTCAACAAGAAGAAGGCCTCTCTTTTCCTCGCAGCATAGTTTCTATTGGCAGTTGTGTTGCAGTAGCTGTAATCATTATTCGAGGATTGAGAAGCTAGATCTAGAGCTTCTAGCTTGTAGATCTGAAGAAGGGATCAGCCCTTTAAGCTTAGATCTGATCTTGAAACATATTTTAACCATCTATTTGACAGATCTAGCTTCAGATATATATTTCCCAGCAGATCAAGGATTAAATATTAGGAGGGTGATTTTCCAAAGTTGTAGATCTGGAAAATCCTTTCTGCGTTATCTTGGAAATCCATCACATTGGCCAGATCCTAAATATTTGCATCATCTGAGCTCCAAATTTGAGTAGATCTGCATTTTACTTTTTATCCTACAGTTACATATTCATATTATGTTGAAGGGACAATGCATTATTTTCTTTAGTGGCACTCCAATTACGTTGTACCTATTGTATCATGTTTTCTGGGTGACTCTAGACCATATTTTTGGCTAGATCTACTCATATCTTGTACATGGTGTAACTTAATCTTCTCCAATATAATAAAATGGCTCAGCATCTCTGTAAATTCTAATGTTGTCTTAATATTTATTTTTTATCTTGTTGCAATTCTTATATTGTGTTTTACTATTACTGCATTCTCCCTTTTGGGATACTACAGCGGTATCAGAGCATGATCTTTGGCTCAGCTTGTGGACACTTCATCTTTTACATCAAAAGAAGAAGCAGATAGATGAGATCTATCATGGAGGATGAAAATTTTTCCACTCCTTTCTCTAGATCCATGAAATATCTCTCCAAGGAGGTCAATCAAATGAATAAGGAAGGACAGAATGAAGATCCAAGAAGAATAATGGATGAGGAAGGTCCAAGCACTTCCTATCAGCAAAGGAGAAAACCAGAGAATCTTAGATCTCCTCATAGATCCACTATTCCCACTTTCTTTGGAGAAGGTGAAAGGTGTAGAAATGAAGAAAGGAATGAACCTGAGACTCATGAGACTCTCATTATATATCTTGAAGAGTACAAAGCACAGTCTAGAGCATTCAAAGAGAAGCTAACTCTCCAACAATTCTTCAAAATCAAAGAAGAAAGAGGATCCCATAGTAGCAATAGAAGGAAGAGGCATAATAGATTCTATTTTCCTACATTTGATGGATCTTCCTCAAGCACTGTTAAGGCTTGGAGGAGAGACTTAGATGCATTTTTTAAGCTACATCCTGTAGCTAAAAGAGAGGCTATTCAAATTGCAACACTTCATCTTTTAGGTGAAGGAAATGATTGGTGGTTTGGTCACATGGAGCATGCAAAAGTGACTATATGTTCATATTTCTTTCACAAGTTGAGGAAGGAATTTGATGGGAGAAAACTAGAGATTTGTCACAAAGTGACATTTTCTAAGGAGGAGGATGTTAATCTTGCCACTCTGGACAAGAAGTCACTACATTCACCACCAGCTGCAGAAGTACTTGCATCTGGAGAAGAGACACTTGCAACTTTGCAAGATAGTATTGAGCTCTTGACACATAGAGTCCCATGCATGATTCAGGGGATGCATGAGGAGGAGGAGGAAGATTCTAGTGCTGGTACACTTGGAGAAGAGCAGCCATCTCTCTTACCAGTAGTTGGAGACACCATTGTCCCAGTTGGAGGAAATATTGTGTTATGTCAAGAGGTTCCCACATATCAATTGATTCAAGGTATGCATACACATTCATTACCTATTGTTTCAGTAGATATTGTTAAAACTTATGGGGACATGCCATCAGGGCCAATGCATGACCAAGGGTTAGATCCAAATTCTGATTGGAAGCAACAAACTATCACAGCACAGAGGACCCTTGATCTAATCAAGGAGGAGATGAAAAGCTATCCTGGTTTGTCATGGATGAACTACATTCAACCTCTTAAGTTGAAGTGTATAGTTTCAGAAGAAGGGATGAGCATGATCCTGTGTATAATGACTGGTCATGAGATCAGTATTGTACCTTGCTTTGAGATAGTATATTTATTACCTTGCAGATCTATAGCACTGTCACTTAGTAGTAGTGATAATTATGAGGCACCATTATTCTTGGAGAATTCTGAAGGTAGCTTCACTCATGAAGCAATGGAGGACAATATGATGAATGGTAGACATATAGATATGAGAAATATTTTCTCCTTTCTTGATGACACTTTCTCAATGAGCATTTCACAGCTCAAAGAGAGACTTCTACCTACAGCAAATCCATAACCTCATTGGTTTTGGAAGGCCATGGATGAGAAGAAGGTCTCATCAAGAGATCTCATTGGAGGTGCACTTCAAAATTTCATGAAGTACAAATTTCTTCATCAATTTGGGGAAGATGGTATTCTACAAAGGGAGGATACCATGATTATGCAACACATCACTCATCTTCCATATTGGGGTGAGTGGGTGAGGATGATAAGCAAGGGGTTGCATGACCACTTGCATATTTATGACATGGGCCAACATGCTTGGCTACATTGGTTGCCCGTGGGAGATTCTTGTCACTACCCAAAGGCTCCTATTTCTTTGATCCATGCCTTGAGGAATAGTTACAAAATGAAGAAGGAGGCATGACTACGTTGGCTTCTCTTGGGTGAGTATGGTTACCACCCAATAGCTCATATTTTTCTGATTCATGCCTTATGTATCAATGATAGAATGCAGCAAAATAAGGCATGTTCATTTTGGTTTCACTTGAGAGAGATTGGCCACCACATGACATCTCCTATGTCTATGTGTTTTTTATCAGATAAATCTTGGTATGATGCTCTCATGATGTGCATTGATGATTTTTCTTTGTATTGGGCTGATGTGAAATTCCATATATCCATTAGTATTTTTTTGCTTCATGATGCACATGAGGAGGAGAGAAAGCAACAAGATCTCTTGTTGCTTTGGTTGCTTTTGGGGGAGTCTGGCTTGTCAATATTACATGGAGGAGATGGAGGATGGCAACAAAGGGCCTTACTCCGGTGGCTTCTATTAGGAGAATATGGTTTGACATATTTGTATACCCATATAACTACTTCCATTATTCTTTTGCATAACATTGGAATGATGCTTGGATCCAACAAGGCCAACAAGGCTAAGGATGAGAGCATATCAATGCTCAATCAAATTCATAAAAAATGGGATGAAGAGATGTATTGTGAGATGGAGCTTTTCCTTTTTGGAAAGAGCCACTTTATTTTATGTATCTCATATATTCATGATGATGTTGGACATCATATGGTTTTCACTTGGTACTTCATGGTGGAAGGAGGACATCTAACCATGCAGTTGGAGATCATTCTACACACTTTTGAGAGACAAATTTGGAACCAAACATACATAACACATTGCAGAAAATGGAGGAATCCTTCCTTATGTGGATGCCATTTGGAGGGGAATAGATGGCTTTGCATCTACTTCTTGAGTTGCTTGAGGACAAGCAACATTTTTTCGGGGAGAACTGTAATATTCCAAAATTTTCACCTAATATTTGGAATATTAGAGTTCTTAAATTTCTTAATGAATTAAGTAAATAAAAGGGTGGAGGGACCCACAATCCTCAATGTGAATAAATATCCAATTTTTTGTGTGTGAATGTGGATTAATTAAGCCTAGATCTACATAATGAGGTAGTTGAGGAACTACTAATGTGAATGGAATTGGAGATTGTGTCTCATTAATTGAGATGGATCATGGAGGTTGATACAATCAACTAAGATCTTGAAGATTTCAAATAGAAGATCATGAAAATTCATGATAAAGTGATGGACTATGTTGTGAAATTAAAGCACACATGATGGAGAGGGTGTACATTGCACCTAGACATGATGGTTGATTTGGTCAAACAACACAGTCAAACTTGGAGGATCTTGTCCACATGAACAGTGCAGTCTAGATGAGGGCCAAGGCATGGGAAGGCTCAAACATTATATAAATAAGATGAAGGCAAGGATGAAGGTATGCTAGTTATTCTTGATGTAAGGATCTTTTCAGATCTAGAATTGTCATGTGACATTCCATTGCTTTCTTGGGTTGTTTAGAAGAGATTGCAAGTGTTGTTTAGCACAGGGTGTTCTTGGTCGGGAATCCCACCTCTTTCTTAGAGTAGCTATAGAAATAGTATTTTACTTCATTTTACATCATGCATTGATGCCATATCTCTTTTCCTAGTTTTTTCAGAACATTCATATTCAGAAATTGCAGATTTCTGAAGATCACTTTGGAAGGTGGAGGTTGTCTTCAGTACTTCAGCTGGAGAACTGGTGAGGGTTTATTCCTATCACATTGAGCTTATAGATCAGCATTCCTAGAGCTTCATTTCAAATCTGGCATCAGGCCAAAATTTATTTACCTCCTAGTAGCAGCATTTCCTTCAGGAATTACGCTGTCCAATTTGCAGATCCAAAAAGGAGGAAGGAAGTTTCTAGCATTTCAGCTAGTAATCCTGTGAGGGTTCATCCCCTCACATTACCATCAGTCTTTCCATCAGCCGAGAGTTTATTGCAGCATTTTTTAGCAGGCAGAAAGCCTCTATTTCCCTCACAGTGCAGTTTCTATTGGCAGTTGTGTTGCAGCAGCTGTAATCATTATTGGAGGATTGAGGAGCTAGATCTAGAGATTCTAGCTTGTAGATCTGAATAAGGGATCAGCCCTTCAAGCTTAGATCTGATCTTGAAACATATTTCAGCCATTTATTTGACAGATCTAGCTTCAAATCTGTATTTCCCAGCAGATCAAGGATCAAATTGTAGGAGGGTTATTTTCCAAAGTTGTAGATCTGGAAAATCCTTTTTGGGTTATCTTGGGAATCCATCACATTGGCCAGATCCTGAATCTTGGCATCATCTGAGCTCCAAATTTGAGTATATCTACATTTTCCTTTTCAGCTTACAGTTATATATTCATATTATACTGAAGGGATAGCGCAGTATTTGCTTAAGTGGCTCTCCAAATACGTTGTACCTATTGTAGCATGTTTTCTGGGTGACTCTAGACCATCTTTTTGGCTAGATCTACTCATATCTTGTACATGGTGTAACTTAATCTTCTCCAATATAATAAAATGGCTCAACTTCTCTATAAATTCTGATGTTGTCTTAAGACTTATTGTTTATATTTATGCAGTTCTTATATTGTGTTTTAGTATTACTGCATTCTCCCTTTTGAGATACTACACCAAATAATAGTAAAAATGCAAGAAAAAGAGATCTAAGAAGGAAAAAAGGTGACCATTAACCCCTCCAAATATGTCTAATGATGGAGCTCATCAGAGTTGTCGAAATATTGTAGAGATTATCTTGATAAGGTTTGTTTTCTCCTGCGTAAACATACAGTCCTAGTTAAACTCTCAGTCTCAAACAATTCAAAAATCATTTTCTACAGGTGGCAGAGCTTTTTAGGGTGACAGATAACTGCTAATCTAGGACTGAAGTTGTGTTTTGCTCACAACTTGATACATTTTAAAATTAACTGACGTTTGAATCCTATTCAATAGAATAACTCAATCTTAATAATATTTTGACTGTTGAGAAGACCCCAAGATCTACTCTTACTTGATCACCACACAATTTATGGGATTCGATGGAGAATATGCCTGCTCAACGTGAAGGAATCCTTGGGTTTGCGCTCTCCTATTTCTTCTTCTTCTAAGCACAATGTTCCTCTTTATTTCTCCATGCAATTCCTCTTGCTACCTCTACTGCACCGGGTTCTCCTCTTTTCAATTTCTACATATTTCTCAGTCAAACATGGTTTTGAGTTGTTTTAAGCTATGGATAAATGATTAATACACAATGTCCTTTGATTATGAGATAGGTTATGATGAAAATTGGCCGTGATGATGAAGAAAAATGCACAAACAGTTTTCATTTGTGTGTGCAACCATTTGAAACAAACTTTGACCGTTTTCTATTGACTGCTCATCTTGTCACTTATTTATTTGGCTTCCACTTGTTTGAATGTCCTCACCTCTTTTCAATTTACTCAAATGACTATCCTCACTGGTTTTATATTTTTTTTATTACCACTCTACTTTTTTGATCATCGCTTTGTCCATTGTACATGTCTCGAAATTTGTTTTATTCTTTGTTAATGTTGCATCATGGCTTGTAATTGCTTGTATTTTAGGGCTTATAATACTCATCACAATTAGGACTAGTCTCTGACTTTTGCATTGCATGATTTCTTGATTATGCATTATGCTTGTCCATTATGCATTTTTAGATTCATTACAACTGCATTGCATGTTGCATATTCATTATTATGCCTTTATCATTGCATACTTGCCCTCTTTTCTTTATCACTTACATATACTTATGTATTATTATTTTTTGAAATGACCATAACCTTGGGTCATTTCAAATCAAATTCCTTTTTAAGTAAGATTTTAAGTATATTTGTAATGATACTAACTCTCTTTGTTCTTGTTTTGTAGGCATATGAAACTAATCCTTCTTGTTTTGTAGGCAATTTTCCATGAGGCAAAAAAAAATTGTTTGGCCCCAAAAAGGAGATGTGGCCAAAAAGTTTGGTCAGAAATGAAAATGAATGTGGTTGAGTGAGCGATGAATTGATGAATATAATTTTATAATAAGGTTAATGAATGTTATAAGGTGAATGAATAATTTAGGAGATAAATGTATATAATGTAGGGTGATGTAGGATATAGGGTAATGTAGGATACTGTAGGATGATATATACATGAATAGATGGGTATTGCATATTCAATTTTAAACTAGTTTATCAATCTTAGAAAAAAATTAAAAATCGAAGACATTAAGAATACTTTAAACTTATAGTACTTTCGTTTCATTTGATAGCTCATTGTCAATTATTTTCTTCTGTTGTTGATGACCTTAGTTCTTTTTTCAAAAATTGACATTTTGCTAATGATGAAGATACTTTGACCTCAAAATGAATTATGTTGAATGATTTTGCTGGATTGTAGATGCTTGTAGCTACTTCTCAGGTCCCTTTGATTTTTATTTTAAGATGAATAATCAGGTAATAACATATGAAATTGATCTTTTTCAGGTCCCTTACTAATAAATATTGATTATGATGTCTCAGGTCCCTTCTGCAATACAAATGCTTGACATTAAACTATTTACATAGTTTGTTGGATTAT
The DNA here is from genome assembly GCA_034641835.2 of Pinus albicaulis. Classification (NCBI taxonomy): domain Eukaryota; kingdom Viridiplantae; phylum Streptophyta; class Pinopsida; order Pinales; family Pinaceae; genus Pinus; species Pinus albicaulis. The sequence goes on from CM076574.1 coordinate 379,053,809, forward strand.
TATGAATCTCCCCCCTTGCCGATTTTGAGACTTCGCCTCAAGTATTTGAATTTTGGAGGATGATTTATGAAAAATGAAATTTAAAAAAAAAAACATAAAAGAGAATTAATGTTGGCAAAACAAGTTGGTTTTACGATATGAATTTGAGTTTGTATTGTGCCAGTATCCTAGATTTTCACAACCAAACTCCTTTATTATTTTTTAACTTTTTTTATATTTTATTCTGGACGTAGGGAAGGCATATCACTATGTTGTTCCATTACTTCCATATTATTTTCTGTTGAAACTCTCTTCAGAAAGTCTTCTTTATTGATAGCCATATTATAAACTTTGAGTCTATGACCATTAACTAGAAATGAAATGGTTGCTTCATCAATTGTATTGATCTTAATGGCTCCATTGTCAAATATTTCTTCGATCTCAAATGGCCCAAGCCAATGAGTAGTAAACTTAGCTTTGAAATATTTGTACTTGGAGACAAAAAGAAGTGCCCAGTATCCCTTATGAAAATTGTTTATTTTGATAAATCTGTCATGCCATTTTATTATATGTTCTTGTACTAGTGATGTATGCTCAACTTCTTGTTGTTTGATTTCGTCTAATTCATTTAGTTGCATAATTCTATGATGTTGGGCTTATGATAGGTCCAATCCCAATTCTACTGCAATTTTAAAAGAATGAATTTGAAATTTTATTGGTAACATAACTTCATTACCATATATCAATTGATATGGGTTGAATCCAGTAGTATTTTTTCATGTAATTATGTATGCCCATAATGCATCTTTTAATTTGTCTGAACAATATTTTATATTAATTTGCAATTTTTTTTTTCATGATGTTTTCCAAAACCTTATTAGTAGATTCTACTTGTCCATTTTCTTGAGGATGATAAAAAGTAGACTTTTTATGCTTGATTTTGTATTTTTCCATAAGATCATGGACAAGTTTAGAAGTGAACTCTGATCCCTGGTCTATAACAATATGTATTGGAACTCCAAATCTTACAAATATTTCTTCAAAGAGGAATGAAACCACTGTTTCTTCTGTTGCTCGTGCCACTGCCTTTTCTTCTACCCATTTTCTAACATAGTCTGTACACACTAAGATGTAATTTTTTCCATTTGAAGGAGGGTTAATAGGTCCCACAAATTCAAGAGCCCATTGTTAAAATATTTCTATAAGTACTTGTGGTTTCAATGGCATCTCATATGATATTACAAGTCTTCCAGTTCTTTAACAACTATCACATATTTTGACAGGCCTTAGAGTCCTTGAAAATTGATGGACAATAGTAGCCAAGTTTGAGAACCTTGTATGTTGTTCGCTTATCTGCAAAATGGCCACCACATGGTTCATCATGACATGCTTTTAGAGTATCAAGAATTTCATCTTCTCTTACAGATTTCTTTATCAAAAGATCGGGACTATTATAGAAGAGGTCACCATTGACCCAACTATATCTAGCACTCTCTCTGATTATTTTTCTTTTTTTCTTGCTAGTGAAGTGAGATGATAATACTCCAGATGATAAATAATTAGCTACAGATGAAAACCATGGGGTTTTAGCTGTTATAGAAAATGAATTTTCATTAGGAAAGTTGTTTGAAATAGGAATAGAATCAACAGGAGAATGAAGTCTTGATAGGAAATCTTCCACTTGATTATCTTTTCCTGGTCAATCTAAATTAGTGAGACTGAATTCTTGCATTAGTAATAGCCACGTAGTAATTATGCCATTGGTAATTGTTTTTTTCATTAAATATTTAATGGCTGAATGATCTGTATGAATAAACACTTGATAGCCTATTATATAATGCCTAAATTTATTGACTACATGCACAATAACTAGAATTTATTTTTTAGTTACTGTATAGTTTAATTCTGTCGGAGTTATATTTTTTTTGATGAAATAAATGGCATAGTTAAAATGATTTTCTTTTTGTCCTAGAGATGCTCCTCTAGTTGTATCTGATGCATTATTACATATGTGGAATGGTAATGACCAATTTGGCCCTCTAAGAATGGGTGCTATAGAAAATTTCTCTTTCATTTTTTCAAATGCATTTTGACAATTTGTACTCCATTGAAACTCAATTATTTTTCAAGTAATTTGAACATGGGTAGAGCTATTTTGTAAATTTTTCAATGAATCTTCTCTAATAGCCTGCATATCCTAAGAAAATTCTTACTTCTTTTTGTGTTGTTAGTGGCATTAAGTTTACAATGACTTGTATCTTCGTTGGGTCTACCTTTATTCTAAAAGAAGAAATGTTGTGTCCCAACACTATCCCTTCAATTAACATCATAAAACATTTCTGATTGCTGAGGGATAAGTTTGTATCTATGCATCTCTTTAGAAAATTTTCAAGTTTTTTTAGACAATCATAAAATGTACCTCCATAGACAGTAAAATCATCCATGTAGACCTCTACACATTCATTAATTAAATCAACAAAGATGGCTAGGAATCCTATTTGAAATGTAGTAGGTGAATTACATAATCCAAAAAGTAAAACATTATAAGCATATGCTCCCCAAGGAAAAGTAAATGTAGTTTTTTCCCGATCCTCTAAAGCTACCTTGATCTTATTATAACCGCTAAATCCATCAAGAAAAGAGAACAATTTCTTCCCTGCTAGTGAATCTAGTACTTGATCAATGAATGGTAATGGGAAATGATATTTCAATCTTGCTTTGTTTAGTTCTCTATATTCTACACATATTCTCCATTTTCCATTTTTCTTCGACACCACAACTAAGGGAGAAACCCATTGATTATCTGAGATAGGGTAGATGAATCCCACCTACAATAATTTTTGCAGTTCTTCCTTAACTATCTCTTTCATCATTGAATTCATTCTTCTTTTTGGTTGTCTAATGTTTTTTATGTTATCATAAATATATATATGGTGAATACATGTTTTCGGATGAATTCCCTGCAAGTCTGTATAATCCCAGGAAAAATATTTTGAATATTTTTGTAACAATGCACTTTCCTGTTGTTCTTGTGATGATTGCAGATTATTACCAATATTTAGATTCTTTCTAGGATTTATTTCAATGGTTTTGCTTTGAGAATTGGTAATTGAGCTAACAGGAAAAATGATTTCAAATGAATTCTTCAATGATTGAATAGTACAATTTTCCTGAAAACAATGATTCAAAATATGATTTGCAGCTTCATATTATGTTATTTGTAGCTGCTCAGAAATATCAGGTTCTGAGATAAAAATGTCTATTAAATCCTCATTTTCTTCTTCTTCTATAAAATTAAAGGTTTGATTAATTCTTAAAACAGGTTGAGTTTCTTCTTGTTGGTCTTCAAGCCATGATAGTAAATAAGGATATTGAGTAGGAGGATAGAGTGTAATATGTTTCCTCTAATCTCCATGTGCTATGATCATGCTCCCTGGTCTGCATCCAATGAAGGCATTTTCTGTGGCTAACCATGGTCTGCTAAGAATTAAAGGATGACATCCTAGATTTTTTTTTGGCTGTAGGATCAGAAATTGTATAGCCCATGAATCCAAAGAAACAATGATGTCTTCAAGTATTCCTTCTAGTAAAAATTTAGATCTATCTGCTAGTTCTAAAATTGTAGTAGTAGGTCAATATTGTCAATTTTAAATACTTCATAGTTTCTGTTGTCATGACATGTATATCAGCCCCTAGATCAATTAAAGTGTTAGGAACTGAAAAATTATTGATTGAAATGGTAGCCATAGGTATCCCAGGATCAATATACTTTTCAATTATTGTTTTTGTAGACATGAGACTAGATAATTTTCCAATAACTTGGATTGTGGGTGGATCTCTTTTCTTTCTGCCAGTTTTCTTAATACATAATTCCCTTATTTTTTTTATATAGATTCTAATATCTTTGATAGCTTGAAACAAAGGAATTTTGTCATACGAATTCTTTAATTCATCTAATATATCAAATTTAGGAAGAGAAATTGAAGTTTTATGCTCTACTAACCTTTCTAGGAAAGGTGGTGTTTGAGTCATAATAGTTTTACCTTACTGAATTTGATTCTTTGGATTAGTTTTTCATATTGTTCTCCTTCTTCAATTTGTTCTTCTATGATTGGTGGAGAATTTTTCTGTAGAACTTTTCCAGACCTAAAGTGGATGTCTTGACTAGGAAGAATAGAATATGTAGGAAATAATGTTGTTTCTTCCTCATTACATGTTGGCCTTTCAACTTTACTCAGAATTGCTACTGGCTGAGCTGGTAGTTGAATTGGTCTAGATGGTGGTTGGTTAGATGGCAGCTGAAGATGCTATGGTTGAGATAGTAAGGTTGCAGGATTTTTGCTATGGAAATTGCATTGATTAAGGGGGTTGCTGGAATTTTTGATATGGAAATGGTTGTTCAGGATAAGGTTGGTATTTTTGTTGGGGATAGAATTGTTGAGGAGGTTGGGTTCCATAAATATATCCTCACCAAATTTGTGCAGGTTGGTTTTGGTATTGTTGTGGAGGCCAAGCCTACCATGGCATAGGAGTATTCCATGAATTTTGAGAAGGATATTGATAATTCTGAGGAATTTGTTGAGTAAATTGTTGAGGTAAATTTTGGGGCATACCTGGAAATCGTGGCTGCCAAGGTATTCTTGGTGCCAAATAGTAAAGAGAGTCAATCCCTTGTACTTCTTACATTGAATTTACTTTCAATTCTTTGAGCTTTGGACAATTTTCAATTGAATGATTTTATGTACAATGTCCACACACTTGAATATTATCTAAAGGACATTCTCTTAGTGGATGCTTCTTTCTACACTTAGGACAAAAGATTGATAGTACCTAGTCTTATTCATATTATGTTTTCTTAGCTTTCAATACATCAACATGTGTTCCTAAAGTGCTCAAAAGATCAATTTTAAAGTTCTCTAACAAACTCCCTATTTATGCTCTTATTACTCCTCTTGTTGCTGATTTAGAAGCTCTTGAATTTACATCTCTTTTTCCACTCTTTTCTCTACCCCTAGAATACTTTGACACAATTTTGCAATCTCATCAAATGGAAAATATGAGATGTCTCCTTTCCCCATTACATTGAGAATATCAAGTTATTCATCTCGTATACCTTTGAGAAAATTTGTTCGAATAGTATCAGGATTTAAAGAGTGTTGTTTGGACTTTTGTAAATTATAAAGAAATCATTCAAAATATTCTTCCAAACTCTAATATTCTTGTTGAGACATCCTAAAAATATCTTCCTTCAAAGGTCTATAATAGGTTTGATACTTCTTAAGAAAAAATTTCCTCAAGTCATCCCAATAAGAAATAATGTTCTCCTAATCAAATAAACCATTTCAATGCAGTTTCTTTAAGAGTAGCAGGAAAAAGACGAAGTTTATGTGTATCATCTTTATAACCATAAGTACGACATAAAATATCAAACTCAAACATGAATGAATCATGATCTTCAGATGACATTCTATAGAAATTTGGAAAAATAGAAGGTGGAATATTCTTCATTTTTACCTTCTCTCCAAGAATTTATCTTGTATCTAGAATTGGGAATCTAAAGGTAGCTTCCTAATCATTTTATTTTTATACATCATTACGTCTCTTATTGTCATATTATCTTTTGACATCTTCTTCTCTTTTTCTTTCTGCTTCTATTCTCATTTCTTCCTCTCTTTTTCCTTGCCATTCTCTTTCTTTCCTTTCATATTGAATCCTTTTTTCTGGAGTTAATATTGGCATATTAGATTCTTCTCGTTCCTCTGCCATTTCTTTCTCATTTGTTTGTAATGTCTTAATAAGAGACTGAGTTTTTGTTTCCCCAACTTTCTCTATTTGTTCGAGGATTGGTTGATCTAGTTGTTTAACAAATTATTTTCTTGTCTCTCTTTATTTTCCTATGTAAGATGTTTCTATCAGTGTTTGTTTTCTTTTTACATCATAGGCTAAAAAATTTTGTCTTTCAACAAGAGTCAATATTTTTCCCGAACGTTGTTTTTCTTCTAATTCTTCTAAACTTAGTTTTCCAGCAACTAGTGTAATTATTCCTAATGGTCCTGCTCCCAAGGATGGTTGAGTTGTTGGGGTGTTTTGTTTGGAAAATCTACCTTTTTGATCTCTTTCTCTAGGCATAAAGAAACATAACTAAAAAAACTCAAATTTGTTGTTCTTTTTGTTTTTGTTGTTTTTTGTTTTAGAATCTTCCTAATTGACTATATCTAATACTTCCCTGGAAATGACGCCAAAAATTTCAGGTCAATTTACTAATTAAACTAACGTAGGTGTTTCACTTGTCAATCTGGGTTTGTAGAATTGGAAGCATGTCCAAATTATATGGATTTAAGGTAAAGTAAATTTTGGAAGACATGGCTCAAAAGTTGAAGGAAATTCATATTAAAAATATGTTCTAAGTTTAAAGATTAATGGAAACGCATATTACAAATATTTTCTAAGTTTAAAGATTAATGGAAATGCATATTAAAAATATAATATCTAACTAAAAAGTTTATGATTCAAGATGCAATAAGCAAAGGAAGATTCTCCTAACTTAGGAGGTCCTGTTTGTGCTTCCCCACAATACTATCCTCAAGAAGAGAAACTAAAGAGGAGTTTGTGATGTATAGAAATAAAGAGAAGATGCTCCTAACTTAGGAGGTCCTGGTTTTCCTTCCTCACAGTTATACTCCAACAACATTACCATTACATCAAATCATAAACTGGAATTCAAGAAATGCAAAAGGATGATTTTTAACTGGAATTCAAGAAATGCAAAAGGATGATTTTTAGTTGTGATTCATAAGTTGATTGAAAGAGAATTTAACTTAAATCATTGGCTGTCCTTTCGTACACAAATTAGATTTAAAACAAGATCATCCAAAAATCATACATAAATTAGAACACATCTAAGTAACTGAATCATAAAAGTGAAACAAGAAATACTGAATCAAAACTATGCTAATTTATACAAAATTTAACCAAAGTGTACTTAGCTTGGTATGGGGGCCCTCCAAAATTTCCTTGTACACCTGAGGGATTCTTCAGCTACAAATAACTTAATAAATCATCCACATAATTAACAATAAATAGAATAGTAGAAATGATTCTTCAAATTATCTCAAAAGTCTATAATAGTCTTAGTACCAAATTACACATATTATCCTTGTTTAAATAGGAAAATCATAAACAAAATTTGCTATAATGGCTCTAAAAACATTATCAATCCTAATCCATCCATGCAGGTCGAAATAATCAAGTCTGTTTCGTAAAATCAAGAAAATCCCACAAAATAATAAATCTGTTGCTTTTTACTAGGGATTCCTGAATGACGGTTCAAGTTTCACCAACATTGACTGGACTTGTTTTTGCTCAGTTTGACTGAACCAATAGGTATTTATCCATACATGGTTCCCAATATTTCCAAATATGTGCTTAGATATTTCCCATTCATCATGCACATATTACTTTAATGGAGCTATTACGAGAATTTTTAATGCAATCCAAAATTACTCTCAAAACCCAAATTTTACAAAAAATTATAAAGATTGAAAAACTTAATTTAGTTACTTGAATATGAAAAATAAGACTAAAATGAAGCATATATAAGTGAAATAGGATGGGATATGGTGGTAAATAAATGAATTTAGGGTAGGAAAAAATTACCAAAAATGAGGGCCAACATTCGCCCTCGTGCATGATGATTGTTTATGGCTCGAAGAGAACATTATTATTAACGTTGATCTGATACATCGAATTGCAAAACTTCCAAGTCAAGGGGCAGACCCTATGGTGGCCTTTGGAGGAAAAGTGCAGGAGAAGAAAGTGGCAGACAAATTCAAGAATAATTACAAGGTATCCCGCAACACTCGGGGATTCGTTGTCTACGAAATCAATGACCCCGCAGTGAAATTTGGCACAATAAACCTAGCCTAAAAGTTGATGAGGAAGTGCCAGAAAAAGGAAGTCCCAGCCCACGTAATTTCATTAGCTGGGAAGTGTGAGAAGGGAGTAAATTATAACTGGGATCAGTACTTTTTTACTGAGGTCCTATAGAATGTGTGTGAGGTGTGAGAGGAGGGGAAAGAATTCTATTACACATGGTTGCTACTTTTTATTGCACTCATTAGTTGGAAGTTGCTAGCTGAGGCTCAGTTCCCATATATCAAGCCATATCTGTGCAAAGCTACACACTATGCCACAACGTGGAACTCCAAGGTTCTTTCCCGCATCACAGAGAACAAAATATTCTGGGTCTTGTTCGATTCTGAGGTATTCCATGTGGTACAATCCAAGCTGTGCTTATCGACAACATTATATGATTAGTAAAAACATATAACCGATTTGAAAGCCACTTTTCACAACATCCACATGCACGCAAAAGGGGATGTTGAGGGGGTTTGGTATGAATTACCCTATATGGCAAGTTGCACATGTTATACCTTAAGAGACAATCCCTTAGCTGTGTTAAGGAATCAGTGCTTAAGACATTTATATGATTATGTCACAGAATTATTTATCTCTATTTAATCACCCTTGAGTATTTATTATTAAACCCTCAAATATCAAATATAATGAATGCCTCACAATGCTATCATTTGCTGATGTTGAATGAAATGACCAAAAGAGAATAAAAGAAAGAAGCTCAAACTGATATGTTGTTACACATAATATATCATCTCAAACTTCAGAATAATTATACGAAGTAAATAGTTAAAATGGAGCGCTAATTAAGGGTTTTAACTCTTTCTTAAATAAGTAAAAAGAGACATGCTGCTCATTACTTCGTTTTATTCAAAGATAGAAAACATGGAATGTATACTTGAATACATATCAACATAAATAGATGCTAGAAACTTGTTTCTCATTCATTAATCTTTGAAATATCCGAGTACAAAATTATATTCTGAAGGTCAAAAACTCGGAACCTTTCCTCTTCTAAACTATTACATTAAATACAATAAAAAGCAGTTTGAAACTGCTGTAATTGATCCTAACTACCTCAACTCTTGAGGACTTCGCAAGCTATCTATTACATACCCTCAAAACGTCTTATTACATTTACATGATCTTTGAAAAATTACAATAACATGAAAATTAACATCCTAATCTATATGCTGAATGTGAATAGACGACGATGCTGCTACATTTCCCGGATCAGCTGATTTGTCTATCTTTGAAACCAAAGGATCTTTTGGCAAGTCTATCGTCCAAGCTTTGCACTTCTTCCATATCTCTACTCTTGTCCTGGGTGAATGTATCAGATTGTGATACTCCAATCTGAAAGAAGTAATTCGGTTGTAGGATGGTATTTTGGCAAATAGGGTTTTTACCAACCACAACCACTGAAAATGTCTCTGACAAAAGTTGATCATTGTTGCTCCCTTGAGTACATGAGTCTTTTCATGTGTATTGTAAAATTTACTTTTCGTCAATACTAGTAAGCTTTCATAAGAATCCCATGACAATAGACCTCCTCCAAGTCCCCAACATGAAGGCAGACCTTCTCTTGTCACCTTTTCCAATGTCTTATCAAACTGACTTACTGCTTCTTTAATTTCTATCAACTTCTTTTCTGTGGCCTTCCTGTGATTATTCTTGACTATCATCATATTAATCTCCACTGCATATAGGATTCTATCTTTAATATAATTTTCCTCTAACTCTTGATCTATTTTGGAATTAATGAAGACGATGAATATTTTTTCCCAAATAGCCCTATTGATTTCCTTCTGTCTATCTGCCATGGCTTGTTCTTCAAATTCCCTAATCAGACTTTTCTCTTCTGCAACAACCATCAAAAAGCTCCAAATTGATTTCATTTTTGAAATGATATCATTCCAAATTATATATTTTTCCTGAACTAAAGATATGTTCCCTTTCAATTTTTCTTTGAGACTTTTGATCTCAGCATTAGCATTTTGACTGTCCAGCTTATATTTACTGGCTTCATTTTCTGCAGCTTGAATAATATTTGTTGCGGTCTCTAAATCTGCTTGAGCCTTTTTCCGATCTCTTTCTGCCATCTATAGTTCAATATTCAACTGAGTAATCTGTGCTTTTGGATCTTCATTACCTAAAGGAAAAAAAAAAGTACAAGAATGATTATCAATATGATTTTGCAATGATATTGTAGTTTGCTTTATTTTTGAGATTTCTTCTTCTTTTTGCATCAGTTGTTGTAGAAGATTTTCTTTCTCATTCTCTACCTCTGCAACCTCTGCAACCATTGAATGCTCTCCTGTAGGAAATTTTAACTTTTTCTTCAATGTATATATCTCTACTTCAGCACTTTGCAGAATTTTTTGCACAATAGTCCTATCATTAGGGTCCACTCCAATCTTTACCATGATTTTCTTTAGTTCCTCATTCTGTACTATTAAAGCCCTTGAGTTGGCTTTCTCTAATTTTAGTTGCTTGATTACTTTTCCAAGCATATTTTCTGATTTTAATGCCAATGCATTAGTCTTTGTCATGCCATTTACAATCAAATGACCAGTTTGCATATGTAATTTCACATTATCTGTAATATTCCCAAATTTTCACATCATATTTGGAATATTAGATTCCTTGATTTTCTTAATGAATTAAGTAAATAAAAGGGTGGAGGGACCCACAATCCTCAATAAGAATAAATATCCACTTTGTGTGTGTGAATGTGGATTAATTTAGACTAGATCTGCAAAAAGAGGTAGTTGAGCAACTACTAATGTGAATGAGATTGGAGATCACGTCTCATTTAATGAGAGAGATCATGGAGGGTTGATTCAATCAACTAATATCTTGAAGATTTAAAACAAAGGGTCATTGAGAATTAATGATCAAGTGGTGGAGGATCATGTGCAAATGAAGCACACATGATGGAGGAGGTGTGCATTGCACCTAGACTGTTTGGTTGATTTGGCCAAACAACACAGTCCCACTTGGAGGATCTTGTCCACATCAGACTGCGTAGTGGAGATTAGGGACAAGGTTTGGGATGGCTCAATCATTATAAAGGAGATGAAGGCAAAGGTGAAAGGCATCTTGGATTATTTTGAGGTATGATCTTTTAGATCTGGAATTGTCAAGTGACATTCCACTGCAATCTTGGGCTGTTTAGCAAAGATTGTAGGTGTTGTTTAGCACAGGGTGTTCCTGGGTAGGAATCCCTCCTCTTTCTTTGAGTGATCTCTAAGGAAGAGGTTTGTACTTCATTATACATCAGGATTTAAGTGCCATTTCCATTTCCTACTTTCTGCAGAACATTCATATTCATAAAACTGCATTTTTCTAAAGATCAATTTGGAAGGTGGTAGCTGTCTTCGGAACTTCAGCTGGAGAACAAGGTGAGGGATTATTCCCATCACTTGGGCTTATATTGCAGCACTCCCAGAGCCAAATTGCAGATCTAGCATTAGGCCAAAATTTATTGACCTCCTAGCAACAATATTCTCTCCAAGAATAACGTTGTCCATGTTGCAGACCTGAAAGGAGGAAGGAAGTTGCTAGTATTTCAACTAGAAATCCAGTGGAGGATCATTCCTTCACATTTCCATCAGTATTACCATCATCCTGGATCTTATTGCAGCATTTTTTAGCAGGCATAAGGCCTCTCTCTCCCTCACAGTGCAGTTTTCAGAGGCAGTTGTGTTGCAGCAACTGCAATCATCTTTTGGAGGATTGAGAAGCTAGATCTAGAGCTCCTAGCTCATAGATCTAAGGAAGGGATCAACCCTTCAAGCATAGATCTGATCTAAGCACATATTTCAGCCATATATTCTTCATATCTAGCTTTAGATCTGTATTTCCTAGCAGACCAAGGATCAAACCCTAGGGAGGTGATTTTTCCAAAGTTGCAGATCTGGAAAATCCTTTCTAGGTTATCTTGGGAATCCATCACAATGGCCAGGTCTTGAATCTTGGAATCATCAGAGCTCCAGTTTTGAGTAGATCTGCATTTATCTTTTTAGCCTGCAACTCCATGTTTATATTTTGTTGAAGAGAGAGCATAGTATTTGCTGCAAAGCCTCAACAGTTACGCTATACCTACTTCACACATGTTTTCTAGGTGATCTTAGCTCATATTTTTGGCTAGATCTACCTATATCTTGTACTTGTGTAACTAATTCATCTCCAATATAATAAAATGGCTCAACTCTTTCTGCATATTCTAATTTTTACTTAGATTTATTCTCTATCTTGCTGTAAGTTCTTATATTGTGTGAAGTATTACTGCATGTTCCTATTTTGGGATATTACAGTGGTATCAAAGCATGATCTTTGGCTCAACTTGTGGACACTTCATCTTTTTACATTGAAACAAGAACAGATAGATGAGATCTATCATAGAGAATGAAAAAATTGTCACTCCTTTCTTTAGATCCATGCAAGATCTCTCCAAAGGGGTCTATCAAGTGAAGGAGGAAGAACAGAAATACGATCCAGAAAGTAGATCTGATGAGGAAAACACTTCCTATCAACAGCAAAGAAGACCAGAGAATTCTAGATCTCCTCATAGATCTACTATGCCCACTTTCTTTAAAGAAGGTGAGAGGTATAGAAGTAAAGGAAGGAATGAACCTGAGACTCATGAGACTCTCAGTCTGTATCTTGAAGAGTAAAAAGCACAGTCTAGAGCATTAAAGGAGAAGCTAACTCCCCAACAATTCTTCAAAATCAAAGAAGAGAGAGGATCATATAGCAGTAATAGAAGGAAGAGGCATAATATATTCTATTTGCCTACATTTGATGGATCTTCCTCAAGCAATGTCAAGGCTTGGAGGAGGGAGTTAGATTCATTTTTCAAGCTACATCCTATGGCTGAAGAAGAGGTTGTTCAAATTTCAGCACTTCATCTCTTAGATGAAGTAGAAGATTGGTGGTTTGGGCACCTAGAGCATGCAAAGGTGACCAAGTATTCAGATTTATTTCATAATTTGAGGAAGAGGTTTGATGTGGAGGGGTCACTACTTTCACCACTTGCTACAAAAGTACTTGTATCTAGAGAAGAGGCACTTGCATCTTTGCAATATAGTCTTGAGCTCTTGACATATGGAGCCCCATGCATGGATCAGGAGATGTATGAGGAGGAGAAGGAAGATACCAGCGCTATTACACTTGAAGAAAAGAGACCATCACTCTTACTATCACTTGGAGAGATTGTTCTCCAGGTTGGAGGAACTCTTGTGTTTTGTCAAGAGGTTCCCACATATCAGTTGATCCAATGTATGCATAAAATTTCAGCACATATGGTTTCTAGATCAATGCATAACCAAGGATTAGAACAAGATGTTGATTTGAAGCAGAAACATATCACAACGTAGAGGACCCTTGATCTAATCAAGGAGGAGACTGAAAAATATCCTTGTTCATCATTGTTGAGCTACATTAAACCCCTTGAGTTGAGATGTAGAGTTTTATGAAATGGGATTAGCATTATCCTATGTACAAAAATTGATTGTGAGATCAGTATTGTAAATTTCTTTGAGATAGTGCATGTATCACCCTGCAGATCTATAGCACTGTCACTTAGTAGTTGTGACAAAGAAAGGGATTCATCATTCTTGGAATACTCTGGAGGTAGCTTCATTCATGAAGAAATGGAAGCAAAGATGACAAATGGTAGACATCTTGAAATGAGAAATATTTTCTCCTTTCTAGATGACCCTTTCTCAATGAGCCTCTCATTGCTCAAAGAGAAACTTCTAGTTGCATTAAATCCAAAACATCTTTGGTTTTGAAGGGCCTTCGATGGAGAGAGAATCTTATTAAGATATCTCATTAAAGATGCATTTCAACATTTCATGAAATGCAAAAATCTTCAACAGTTTGGGAAGGATGGCATTATACAAAGGGAGGATGCCATGATTATGCAATACCTCACTCATCATCCCCATGGGAGTGAATGGGTCAGGATGATAAGTAAGGGGTTGCAAAGCCACTTGTAGATTTGTATGGGCCAACATGCTTGGTTACATTGGTTGCCATTGGGATATTTCTTTCACTCTCCAAAGGCACCTATTTTTCTAATCCATTCCTTGAAAAACATGTATGAAATGAAGGAGGCATGGATACGCTGGCTGCTCTTGGGTGAGTATGGATACCACCCAATAGCTCATCATTTTCTGAATCATGCCTTTTTTTCAATGATAAATTGCAACAAGGGAAGGCATGTTCATTTTGGGTTCACTTGAGAGAGTTTGGCCACCACATGGCATCTCCTATGTCTATGTGTCTTGTATTGTGTAGAACTTGGCATAATGATCTCATGATGTGCACTGATGATGTTTCTTTGTATGGGGCTGATGTGACATCTCATATGTCCATTAGTATGCTTTTGTTTCATGATGCACATGAGGAGGAGAGAAAGCAATAAGATCTCTTGTTACTTGGATTGCTTTTGGGGGAGTCTGGCTTGTCCATCTTACATGGAGGAGATGGAGGATGGAAGCAAAGGGCCTTACTCCGGTGGTTATTGTTAGGAGAATATGGTTCGACATATTTGTCTACCCATATTACTTCTTCCATTCTTCTTTTGGATAACCTTGGAATGATGAAATTTGGATCCAACAGGGCTAAGTATGAGAGCATCCCAATGCTCAATCTAATTCATGAAACATGGGATGAAGATATGTATTGTGTAATGGAGCTTTTCCTTTGTGAATAAAACCACCTTATTGTATGCACCTCATGTATTGATGATGTTGTTGGACATCATATGGTTGTCATTTGGTGCTTAATGATGGAAGGAGGACATCTAACCAAACAATTGGAGGTCATTATTTATGTTTTTAAAAGAAAACTTTGGAACCAAACATGCATAACCTATTGCAGAAAATGGAGGAAGCGTTCCTTATGTGGATGCCATTTGGAGGGGAATAGATGGATTTGCATCTACTTTTGGAGTTTCTTGAGGACAAGCAACGTTTTTCTGGGGGGGACTGTAATATTCCCAAATTTTCACATCATATTTGGAATATTAGATTCCTTGATTTTCTTAATGAATTAAGTAAATAAAAGGGTGGAGGGACCCACAATCCTCAATAAGAATAAATATCTACTTTGTATGTGTGAATGTGGATTAATTTAGACTAGATCTGCAAAAAGAGGTAGTTGAGCAACTACTAATGTGAATGAGATTGGGGATCATGTCTCATTTAATGAGAGACATCATGGATGGTTGATTCAGTCAACTAAGATCTTGAATATGTCAAAAAAAGGGTCATTGAGCATTAATGATCAAGTGGTGGAGGATCATGTTCAAATGAAGCACACATGATGGAGGAGGTGTACATTGCACCTAGACTGTTTGGTTGATTTGGTCAAACAGCACAGTCCCACTTGGAGGATCTTGTCCACATGAGACTGCGCAGTTGAGATTAGGGCCAAGGCTTGGGATGGCTCAATAATTATAAATGAGATGAAGGCAAAGGTGAAAGGCATCTTGGATTATTTTTATGTATGATATTTTTGATCTGGAATTTTCAAGTGACATTCCACTGCAATCTTGGGCTGTTTAGCAGAGATTGCAGGTGCTGTTTAGCACAGGGTGTTCCCGGGCGGGAATACCTCCTCTTTCTTTGAGTGATCTCTAAGGAAGAGGTTTGTACTTCATTATACATTAGGATTTAAGTTCCATTTCCATTTCCTACTTTCTGCAGAACATTCATATTCAGAAAACTGCATTTTTCTAAAGATCAGTTTGGAAGGTGGTAGTTGTCTTTGGTACTTCAGCTGGAGAACAAGGTGATGGATTATTCCCATCACTTGGGCTTATATTGTAGCACTCCCAAACCCACATTTCATATTTTTCATCAGGAAAAAATTTATTGACCTCCTAGCAGTAGTATTCTCTCTAAGAATAACGATGTCCATATTGCAGATCTGAAAGGAGGAAGGAAGTTGCTAGTATTTCAGCTAGAAATCCAATGGAGGATCATTCCTTCACTTTTCCATCAGTCTTACCATCAGCCTAGATCTTATTGCAGCATTTTTTAGCAGGAATAAGGCCTCTCTCTCCCTCACAGCACAATTTTCAAAGTCATTTGTGTTGCAGTAGCTGCAATTATCTTTTGGAGGAGTGAGAAGCTAGATCTAGAGCTCCTAGATCATAGATCTGAGGAAGGGATCAACCATTCAAGAATAGATCTGATATGATGACATATTTCAGACATATATTCTTTAGATCTAGCTTCAGATCTGTATTTCCCAGCAGACCAAGGATCAAACCCTGGGGAGGTGATTTTTCCAAAGTTGCAGATCTGGAAAATCATTTCTAGGTTATCTTGGGAATCCATCACAGTGGCCAGATCTTGAATCTTGGCATCATCAGAGCTCCAGTTTTGAGTAGATCTACATTTCTATTTTCATCCTGCAACTCCATGTTTATATTCTGCTGAAGAGATAGTGCAGTATTTTCTACAGAGCCTCAACAGTTACGTTGTACCTGCTTCAGACATATTTTCTACGTGATCTTAGCTCATCTTTTTGGCTATATATACCTATATCTTGTACTTGTGTAACTGATTCATCTCCAATATAATAAAATGGCTCAGCTCTTTCTGCATATTCTAATTTTTACTTAGATTTATTATCTATCTTGTTGTAAGTTCTTATATTGTGTGAAGTATTGCTGCATGTTCACATTTTGGGATATTACATTATCCAACAATGGGATTTTCTTCACATCTACAGTCACATTTACAGTATTGAAATTGCTAGAAGAGCCAATTGACATGTCTGAAGGATGTGACAGGGAAATTCTAAATTGCTATTTTTCAAGATCCATTATTGTTAAAAGTCTTGTTTGATCTGGAGAAATTTGATATTCAGCTTGGGCCTCCATGTTGGCCTTCATCTTCTGGTTTCTTTCTGCAATTTGAGAAAACATCTATTTGATTAGAGGTACTTGTTCATGAGAGGTCTCATGTATTCTAGGTTAAGAAAGAACATTTTTTTCCTCTCCCAACTGTAAAGAAAAACTAGGTTGATTATATGCAGGTTCTTCACTAAAATTTTCCCTTTTCTCAGCTCCCTGCTCCTCATCCTCTAAATCATTTATTGTCTCTTTACCTCTTTTATTAGACTCTTCTAATATGATAGGAGTCTGAATATTTGAACCTGTTGAACTCATTATACCTTTACTTGCTATCTTCTCTAAATCTGGTTTGCTTTCATGAATGAAAGTTGAGTACCCATTCTCAATTCTTCTATTGGAAATTACACTGTGAGGGTCATAAGCCCAACTTTCCCCTAACAGCAAATGCACCTCATCTAGCATTCTAGTAACCTGTTCAAATGCCTAACTCATATTAACTATGAAAGGACCTATGGTCATGGGTAGTTTGAACATATGCCCCTTTTTCATGGGCACAAAGTGAACCTGATCAACATTTAGACTTTGTCGAAAAAACTCCAAAGCAAATAGCCTCATAGATACAAACACCGGGAATTTGTAAGGCTACACACTTGCTCCATACAACCTAATTACAGGGTAATCCTAAAAATCAAACCAATATCCAAATTTACAGTTTACCCCTAAATGCAAGAATTCATGAGCTTTGGGTAAGAAACAAAGCGGGGGGGGGACTCCATTCAAAACTTTATATGCAATTGGCATGAAATAACTAGAAAAATCAAACAGTCCAGTTTCATTTTGTTCTCTTATTACTACATCTATCTAGAACACTATTGATTTCCTTTTCTTATTCCTATCCATAATATTCATACCCAGGTGCATGAATTCCTCCACATTTTGATATAAGAACAAGTAAACAATTAATGAAGGAAATCTGAAAGAACCTGTTAATTATAGGCTCATGAGTTGTGAATTGACTGCTTCCTGCCAATAGTATGGAATATCCAGCACCATTCCTGGCTTCATCATCATGGAAAACATCCCCAAGATTGATTTATCCACTGTACTATCATCATCTTTGCCCAAAATCATTGCATGGTTGCTTAGTACTGGTTGCACTTCAGTATCAAAAATTTCCATAGGAAAATTTTGTTGTCTGGCTGAAATTGCTGTGTGTTAGGTTTCAGAAAATGAATAAACTGATTGAACTCTTGACCTGTAAGGTTTTCATAACATGCTACCAAAGAATAATCGAAGAAATGAACACATGACTCGGACTCAGGGTAATAAAGGGCTTGGCGAATTAGCTGGGCAGACACCTGGAAAACATTCTCCCCCTGATAGTTCATCACAAAACATTTCCTAGGATACATAACTTATACCAAACAATATATAAATTCAGGAAAAATATGGGTTTTTAGGGATAAATGCAGACATCACACCAGAATTGGCCATGATAGTATACACCGGGGAAGCTTTGTCATTCAGGATAACTTGCTGGTAAAACAGAAGATGAACCACAAAACAATTGGTGTCTTTGATATCCCTCTCGGTATCCATGAGATGTATATGACTAGTGGAACTCGATAGAGATGAGCGTTTAGCCATGCTTCAAAATTATGACAATGGACGACTTACAGGGTGGCCAATTTTGACAGGGTGACGGAAAACTGAACAGGACACAGCGCAAACTAGTTGCAAATATCAACTTAATCAAAAATGGTTTCGTTAAGATTTTTAATTTTGTTTAAATAGGTGGCGCGGCTTTACTCTTAAATGTTGACATGATGCACCAATGAACTGTTGAGTTTACCTGACGTGGAAGACAACTGTGAACAACTCAACGTCTTACGTCACTGCGGGGGGTCTCGGAGTACGGAAAATTATTTTGACTTGTGCCCCCGCATTCAATCTCCACCACTCATCTGTGTTACTCCCGTAGTCAACCTATTCAACTGCAGAGGCACCCTTCATTTTAATTTGTGTGTTATTTGTGCCCGCGGGTTGAGTCCTTTGATCAGAGTTCAAGAAATTAGTGCATCCCGATCGATAAAATAATCAATTTTTAATCTTCAAGTCAGGACCCACTTTCATAAAGTTCAAATTATTTACACTTTTAACTCTAATGCAATGACATAAATGTTTTTTATGCTAATGTATAAAAACTTTAATACTTTAACATGCTTTAACAATTTTCTATTTTTTTATATTTTTAAAATTGAAAATAAAAGGATATTGCAGATGATCCACAACATCTGGCTCCACCCGGGGATAGTGTTTTTTGCCACGAAACACTAAGAACCTACAGATCAGTGCCTTCGCTTCGGGCATGCAGTCAAATGATGCTTGGTGAAAAATATACAATGAGGAAAACCAAATATGTACAATGATGAACCTACTATTTTTAGTGTTGGAAATAATGTTTCAGATACTGCCCATTAACAGGCAGTCCTATTGCTTCTCCATCAATGATTTTGTAGGGACCATACCATAAAGGATGAAACTTACCATGTTTTCCCTTCTCCTCTCTCCTAGTATCCCATCTCAACAGCAGATCTCCAGTTTGGAACATAATCTCCTTTTCCTTTCTGTCAAAAATGGACTTCATTTTCTCCTGATATGTGACCAAATTATCTTTGACTTTATTTTTGCTTTCACTCAACTCTATTACCTCATTTAGCCTTCTTATTAATGCATTAGGTTCCTCTTGTGCTTCTTGAAGAAAATAAATTATTGGTTTTGTTAATTGAGTGGGAAAAAAAGCTTGAGTACCATATACTAACTCATAAGGGGACTTACTAGTAGATATTCTAGTAGTCATTCTCATTGCCCAGAGAGAAAATATCAGCTTTGAGTCCCAAATCTTCTGGTTCTCATTAATTGTTTTCTTCAAGATCTTGACCAATGTCTTGTTAGATGATTCTGCTAATCCATTCCCTTGAGGATGATATGCTGTAGAATGAGACAATATCACATTATAAGTTTAACAAAAATTAATAAACCTGACTGATTTGAATACTTGAGCATTATCTGTGACAATTTTCACTGGACATCCAAACCTGCTGAAAATATTCTATTCCAAAAAATTCATTACTACCAAATCATTCGATCTTCTGGTAGGAATTGCCTCCACCCATTTTGTAAATTAATTAGTGGCAGTCAGAATCCACTTAAACTGCCCAATTGATGGTGGATTAATTTCTCCAATAAAACCCAATCCCCATTGTCTGAAGGGTTCTTCAATAAAAACAGGGAGGAGAGGTAAAGGAGCTAACCTTTTCTTTTCTGCAAACAATTGGCATTTCTGACAACTTCTAACAACTCTGAATACATCAACAAATAAATAGGGCCAATAGAAACTTGATTTAAGAATCTTATGAGAAGTTACTTTCCAACTGTAATGACCTCCACACAAACATTCATGGTACTCCTTGATCACTTCCATTGATTCTCCTTCTATCAAACATAGTAACAAGACACTAGCAAGATCTTTCCAATATAACTTAGCATCAATTATAACATAAGGTTGAGCTTTAAGTTTTAGGGCTCTATACTTTTCTCTATTGATTGAGGGAGGGCAAGAGAAAAAAAAAAAAATTAGTGAATAATATCCTTATATTAGTCTGAGCAGAGAAATTTGTACTTGACTGCTGACCTTGTTTTAATCTAATTAGTCTCCTCAACCACTTCATCTAATGGTGCAAGAAAATTAATTCCTAGAGTTTGGAAATTAGATTCTGTTAGAAATTTATCTAATCCCTGTCCCTTGACTAACTTAATAGGCTTAATTTCCAAATCATATTCTTGGATTTTGGAAATCCATTTTCCTCTTTTTCCCTCTACATCACTCTGAATCAGCACATCTTTTACAATAGAATTAGGTACATATGCTACTATTTGAGAATGAAGTGCATAGGTCCTGAAAGCTTTCAATGATTTAACTAAATCATACACCTACTTCTCCAGGATATTATATTTGAGCTCTGCATCTCTGAGGACTTTACTAAAAAATGCTACTGGTTGCTCTTTTCCTTCTTCGTTTTTCTGTAGCAACACAGCAGCAATAGTGGAGGTGATGCAAATGAAAAAAATTGGAAAGGTTTCAGGTAGTCTGGACTAATCAAAACTGGAGCTTCTTGGAGGGCCTCTTTAATTCTGGCAAAGGATTCTTTTGCATCTTTGTCCCATTTTACTTCAGCATTCATTTTTAATATATATGTTATTCTTCTGACAATCTCAGCATAATTTGGAACAAACCTTCTCAGAAAATTTATTTTCCCTAGAAATATTTGAATATCTTTTTTACTTCTAGGCAATGGAATTGTTTGTATAGCCTCAACTCTTGCTGGATCAATTTTCACACCTTGGTTTGAAACTATATGTCCCAACAACTTACCTTCCTCTATAGAAAACAAGGACTTCGTAGGATTCAATGATAACCCAAATTTTCTACATTTCAAGAAAGCTTTCTGCAGGTGCTCCAAGTGTTCATCATCAGAACCTGAAAAAATAGTCACATCATCCAAATATATGACTGCAAATTTGTCACCCATAAAAGCTATATCCATTTCCCTTTGGAAAGTAGCTCCTTCATTCCTCACACCGAGTGGCGTCCTGGCATACATGAATGTTCCCTAGGGTGTAGTGAAGGTTGTTTTCTTCTAATCTCATTCTTCAACATCTACTTGGTTGTACCCAGAGAAACCATCAACCATGGATAACCTATAAGCTCTAGTCACTTTCTGCAGGACATAGTCCATCTTTGGCAAAGGATAATTATCCTTCAAGTAGGCTCTGTTCAAGTTCTTGCAATCCACACACAATCTTATCTCTCCATTTTTCTTCCTGACTGGAACTAGATTTGAAACCCACTCTGAGTAGCTGAGTGGGACTATGATTTTTGCTTGTAAAAGTTTCTTCACCACTTTTTCAATTGGGGCAAGTAACAATGGGTTAATTTGTCTGAGCTTCTGCCTATGTGCGTTAACCCCATCCTTCAATGGTATTTTATGCTGAATAATATTTAGATCATAAGTATTTAAGTCTTCATATGACCATGCAAACACATCCATGAAAATTTTGAAAATATCTACATACCTTTCCTTATAATCTTTAGGAACTCCTTTAAATAGCTTGACTATTTTAGGCTCCTGCTGAGTTCCTAAATTACAGCCCTCCATCTCTCCATCCTAAGATACCTTCTTCTAATTTACTACTACATCATTAGCATCAAACAATCTTAAAAGAGGAACCAAGCCTCTGGGCAATATGTTATCCTTCAACTGAATTATCTTCTACTCACCAATTTTCTGCTTCAGGTTTCTAGGCACATCACTTTGATCTCTTTCTAGATCAATTTGACTGTCTTCAAAATTTCCAATAATTGTTAAAAATTGATTGATCTACTCATCATCCTTAAAAACCTACCAATGCTTAACATTATCAAGGGTTGAAGCCCTGTGTCTCAACTCAATTTCATATCTCAGTCTTGGATTAATTGGTGGCTTAAATGTACTGGCTGCAACTGCCAATGAATTTTCCATTCTATTTTCTTCTCTTGGAATAAATTGAAGGTTAAAGGCTTCAAAATAATTTTCAATTAGATCCCACACCTCATTTCTATAGGACCTCAATCTGGGATGCTTAGTCTGACACCAATTCTTAATCTGTCTTATTACTAATTCAGAATCACCAAAAATAGAAATAGATTGTATTCCCATTTGTTTAGCTGTTTGTAGGCTCAAAATCAATGCTTCATACTCAACCACATTATTAGTTTATTCAAATTCCATCTTGAGAGAAAAAGGTAAAATATTACCTTCAGGAGATATAAAGATGAACCCAGCTCCCATGCCTTCCTTAGAATATGCTCGATCGAAATAACACTTCCAGATTTTATTTGAATGTAGCTCCTTATGTGCACTTGCAGAACAGAGCTGCTTCTATGAGTCTTCAGCAAATTCTACATCTTCATGCAGCATAAAACAAGAGAGATCCTCCTTCTCTTGACCATAAATGGGGGAATTACCTGCATCTTTCTTGGTGATAGTTTTCATGAATATGGTTTCTCTATATAACCTCCTTTCTTCCCAATTGAAAACAGGGATGATGGCATATGTGAAATCCCACTTTAATACACCTCCAATATTTCCCCTCCAAGATGTGTACAACCGCATACCAAATCTGGTTGGAATATTTGCAACTACTACATCCATCATAATACTATTGGCTGGAATTTGGGCCAAGGAAACAACCATGTCTTTGATAAGACCTACACACTTCACCCTTTTTGAATCAAAATAATAGAGGTCTATATATGGCTTAGTGATTTGTAAATTTAGCTCTTTCATCACAGATAATGACATAAGATTATGTGATGCACTAGAATCTAGCATGCAGTTATGTAGAATGAAATCATGCAAAAGTACTGATATATAAAAAGGTGGAATAAAAGAATCTACCTCTTCAACATGAGGCCCGAAAATAACCAATGGTTTCTCTTCTTTCAAATTCATAATATCACCCACCTCATCAGACTAAGATAAATTAATAAACTCTGCAATTTCTTTCTTATATCTAGGTGTTTTAGCCAACTCAAGAAGAGGTACTTGAATTTTAACTTTTTCTAACTCCTTGGACAAACTGAAAGTTTGGTTTTGTTTAGTCAACTTCTCAGATTCTTATTGATTTTTGTTTTAATTTGCATGTTGTTCAGGAACAGTAACAATCTTCTCCAAGATGTTAGAGTCATTAGACTTGTTTTGGGAAGCTTCAGCTTGCTGCTTCTCTTTTTCTTTTACCAAATTCATGGGTTTTTTCCCCTTTTCTACTTGTTTCAATGGATTTTTCTGTTGTGGAGTCACCATTGGAGAAGGGACTGACTCTGATTATTTCTCTTCATCATCCTAAGTTCTCAACATTTTTTTATATCTCAATTCATACCTTTTATGCAATTCTTCTTGCAGAAAATTAGTAAAATTGTTTGCAGTAATCATCCATCTCTTCCTGATCAAATGAAATATCATATTCTTTACATTCTTCTTCACATTCTTCTTCTACACCATCTTCCATATATATGGAAAAAATTCATTCTTTATCTTCTTTATGATAATCATCAACAGACTGAGAAGGTGTTGCTTCTATATATAAGGGTTCCTGAACTTGATCTTGATCTCTTCTTTCTCTCTGCAAAATCTGCAGGGGATGATTTCTGAATTGGGGATTAAAAACCCTATGTTTTTTTGTGTAGGTTTCTTGTTATCCAATTCCATCTTTACTAATTTGTTTGACAAAATTTTAATGACCTTAGTCATGTCATCAATCCTTTGATCTTGTATTGAATCTTCCTTTACTTTACCTTTATCTTGAACTGACTGCTTTTCTTGAGCTTTCCTAGCAGCAATCATGTTTGCTTCAATCTCCAAATCATCCATTTGGATTTTTTCAAGAGTAGGGGACCTTATTTCTCTCAAAGTAAAACTAAAATTTGATACAAATTCTCTAGCAAAAACAACTCTTGCTCCAATAGGAGGAGGTTTCATCTATGCAGGCAAACTATTGTACATTTTATTGAATCTTTTAATGAAATCAATCATATTTTCATTTGATTTTTTCTTAATAGAATTAAATTCTATCAAAGAATAACCATGGTCTCTCTTTTCACCCCATATTTGGTTGAATTTTCTTTCTAACTCATCCCAATCATTAATTGATCTATTGGGTAATCCCTTAAACCATTTTCTTGCCTCTCCACTTAGAGACTGCACAAAAAGTCTCATTACTACATCTAGATGTTCAACATTAAAATTTTCAGCAAAAGTGCAAAACAAAGGCAAGTGTTGTTCTGCAATTATTTCATCTTCACCAATAAATCTAGGAATCAACTTAAGATACTCTTGAGGCATTGCATTCATTGGTTGAGGAATATTTAATGGTGGATATCTGTTCATAAAGAAAGTAGGGCTTGCCATGTTTATGCCCTAATTGAGTACTCCTTGAGTAGTGGGAATCTGGGTACCAGTTGTAGGTGTGGATGAATGGGGTGAAACAACTGATAAAGGAAGTGGTTGATAAAATAAAGTAGAAGAACTAGCAACTGTATTAGGCTGAGTTTTTGTAAATGTGAATGATACTGATTCAAAATACTACTCTTATAACCTTGGTTCTTGAAAACAAATGTATGGAGACAGGGATTCTTGTTCCGAGAAAGTGAGTTTCTGGGAAATATTCTTGGATGAAAGAGTATGAAAACTGCTGCCAGGTGTAGGCAGTGTGGCATCAGGTGTAGAAAGTGTTTTTGATTTTTGACCCTTTTTAGAAACCAACTTTTCTGGATTTGAAAGGGTAGGAACCTTCTGCTGAGAGGTATCTGACCTCCTATGTGGCCTCTTATAAGCTAGAATTAGAAAATGAAAACATAGCTTTTAATATTTCCTCCTCTCTGAACAACTGAAGGAAATATGAACAAAACCTAGGGAAAAACTTTGCTTCTTAGTTTCCTAACAACGGGCCAAAAATGTTGTATCTTAAGAGACAATCCCTTAGTTGTGTTAAGGAATCAGTGCTTAAGACATTTATATGATTATGTCACAGAATTATTTGTCTCTGTTTAATCACCCTCAAGTATTTATTATTAAACCCTCAAATATCAAATATAATGAATGCCTCACAATGCTATCATTTGCTGATGTTGAATGAAATGACCAGAAGAGAATGAAAGAAAGAAGCTCAAACTGATATGTTGTTACATAGAACATATCATCTCAAACTTCAGAAGAATTATATGAAGGAAATAGTTAAAAATAAGGAGGGCTAATTAAGGGTTTTAACTCTTTCTTACATAAGTAAGAAGAGACCTGGTGCTCATTACTTCGTTTTATTCAAATATAGAAAACACAGAATGTAAACTTGAATACATATCAACAAAAATCGAAGCCAGAAACTTGTTTCTCATTCATTAATCTTTGAAATCTATGAGTAAAAAATTATAGTCCGAAGTTCCAAAACTCAAAACCTTTCCTCTTCTAAATTATTACATTAAATACAATAAAAAGAAGTTTGAAACTGCTATAACTAATCCTAACTACCTCAACTCCTGAGGACTTCACAAGCTACCTATTACATACCCTCAAAACGTCTTATTACATTTACATGATCTTTGAAAAATTACAATAACATAAAAATTAACATCCTAATCTATATGCTAAATGTGAATAGACGACGATACTGCTACATTTCTTGGTTCGGCTTATTTGTTTGTCTTTGAAACCAAAGGATATTTTGGCAAGTCTATCATCCAACCTCTACACTTATTCCATATCTCTACTCTTGTCTTGGGTGAATGTATAAGATTGTGATACTCCAATCTGAAAGCAGTAATTCGATTGTAGGATGGTCTTTCTGTAAATAGGGTTTTTACCAACCACAACAACTGAAAATGTCTCTGAAGAAAGTTGATCATTGTTTCTCCCTTGGGCACCTGAGTCTTTTCATGTGTATTGTCAACTTTACTTTTCATCAATACTAGTGAGTTTTCATAAGAATCCCATGACAAAAAACCTCCTCCAAGTCCCCAACATGAAGTTAGACCTACTCTTGTCACCTTGTCCAATGTCTTATCAAACTGACTTGCTGCTTCTTTAATTTCTATCAACTTATTTTATGTGGCCTTCCTGTGATCATTCTTTACTATCATCTTATTAATCTCCACTGCATATAGGATTCTATCTCTAATATCATTTTCCTCTAACTCTTGATCTGTTTTGGAATTAATGAATTCGATGAATCTTTTTTCCCAAATAGCCCTATTGATTGTCTTATGTCTATCTGCCATGACTTGTTCTTCAAATTCCCTAATGAGACTTTTCTATTCTTCAACCACCATCAAAAAGCTCCAAATTGATTTCATTTCTGAAATGATATCATTCCAAATGATATATTTTGCTTGAATTAAAGATATGTTCCCTTGCAATTTTTCTTTGAGACTTTTGATCTCAGCATTAGCATTTTGATTGTCCAGCTTATATTTACTAGCTTCATTTCTGCAGCTTCAATAATCTTTGTTGTGGTCTCTAAATCTGCTTGAGCCTTTTTCCGATCTCTTTCTGCCATCTGTAGTTTAGTATTCAACTGAGCAATCTGTGCTTGTGGATATTCATTACCTGAAGGAAAAACAAAAGTACAAGAATTATTATCAATATAATTTTGCAATGATATTGCAGTTTTCTTTATTTTGGAGATTTCTTCTTCTTTTTGCATCAGCTGCTGTAGAAGCTTTTATTTCTCGTTCTCTACCTCTGCAACCTCTGCAGCCATTGAATGCTCTCTTGTAGGCAATTTTAACATTTTCTTCAATGTAGATATCTCTGCTTCAACACTTTGCATATGTTTCTGCACAATAGTCCTATCATTAAGGTCCACTCCAATCTTTACTATGATTTTCTTTAGTTCCTTTTATTCTGAAATGTTAAAGCCCTTGAATTGGCTTTCTCTAATTTTAACTGCTTGATTACTTTTCCAAGCATATTTTCTAATTTCAATGCCAATGCATTAGTCTTTGTTAGGTCATTTACAATCAACTTACCTATTTGCATATGTAATTTCACTTTATCCAACAATGGGATTTTCTTCACATCTACAGTCACATTTATAGTATTGAAATTGCTAGAAGAGCCAATTGACATGTCTAAAGGATGTGACAGGGAAATTCTGAATTGATATTTTTCAAGATCCATTGCTGTTAAAAGTCTTGTTTGATCTGGAGAAATTTGATATTCAGCTTGCACCTCCATGCTAGCCTTCATCTTCTGGTTTCTTTCTAAAATTTGAGTAAACATATGTTTGATTAGAGGTGCTTGTTCATGAGAGGTCTCATGTCTTCTGGGTGAAGTAGGAACTTTTTGTTCCTCTCCCAACTGTAAAGAAAAACCAGGTTGATTAGATTCAGGTTCTTCACTAAACTTTGTCTTTTTATCAACTCCCTGCTCCTCATCCTCTAAATCAATTATTGTCTCTTTACCTCTTTTATTAGACTTTTCTGATATGATAGGAGTCTGAATAGTTGAACCCGTTGAACTCATTATACCTTTACTTTCTATCTTCTCTAAATCTGGCCTGCTTTCATGAATGAAAGTTGAGTTCCCATTCGCGATTCTTCTATTGGAAATTACACTGTGAGGGTCATAAGCCTAGCTTTCCCCTAGCAGCAAATGCATCTCATCTATCATTCTAGTAACTTCCTCAATTTCCTGTCTCATATTAACTATGAAAGGACCTATGTTCATGGGCAAAAAGTGAACCTGATCAACATTTAGACTTTGTTGAAAAAACTCCAAAGAAAATAGCCTCATAGGTACAAACATGGGGAATCTATAAGTATCCACACTTGCTCCACACAACCTAATTTTAGAGTAATCCTAAAAAAAAAACCAATCTCCAAATTTGTAGTTTGCCCCTAAATGAAATAATTCCTGAGCTTTGGGTAAGAAAAAAGGGGGGGGGGGGGGGACTCCATTCAAAACTTTATATGCAATTGGCATGAAATAACTAGTGTAATCAAACGATTCTGGATTTTATGACTCTTTTAACAATACATCTGTCCGAACAGCAGCACGTTTCATTTTCTTATTCATGTAATATTCGGACAGGACGCTTGGCGTTCCTCCACATTTTGATATAAGAACAAGTAAACAAAGAATGAAGGAAATCTGAAGGAACCTGTTAATGATAGGCTCATGAGTTTTGAATTGACTACTTCCTGCCAATAGTATGGAATATCCATCACCATTCCTGGCTTCATCATCATGGAAAACATCCCCAAGATTGATTTATCCACTGTACTATCATCATCTTTGCCCATAATCTTTGTGATGTTGCTTAGTACTGGTTACACTTCAGTATCAAAAGTTTCCATAGGAAAGTCTTTGTTGTGGGGTTGAAATTGTTGTGTGCTAGGTTTCAAAAAATGAATAAACTGATTGAACTCTTGACCTACAAGGTTTTCATAACACGCTACCAAAGAATCATCAGAGAACTGAACACATCTCTGACTCGGGGTAACAAAGGGCTTGGCGAATTAGCTGGGCAAACACCTGCAAAAAATTCTCTCCCTGACAGTTCATCACAAAAAATTTCCTAGGATAAATAACTGATACCAAATGATATATAAATTCAGGAAAAATATGGGTTTTTAGGGATACATGCAGACAACACACCAAACTTGGCCATGGCAGTATACACCGGGGAAGCTTTGTCATTTAGGAGAACTTGCTGGTAAAATGGAAGATGAACCACAAAACAATTGGTGTCTTGGATATCCCTCTCGGTATCCATGAGAGGGATATTACTAGAGAAACCTGATAGAGATGAGCATTTATCCATGCTTCAAAATTATGATAATGGATGACTTACAGGGTGGCCAATTTTGACAGGGTGATGGAAAACTGAACAAGATGTAGCACAAAATAATTGCAAATATCAACTTAATCACAAATGGTTTCGGAAAGAGTGTGAATTTCGTTTAAATAGGTGGTGCGGCTTTACTCTTAAATGCTGACATGATGCGCCAACAAACCATTGAGTTTACCTGGCGTGGAAGACAACTGTGAACAACTCAACGTCTTACGTCACTACGGGGGGTCTCGAAGTACTGAAAATTATTTTGACTTGTGCCCTCGCATTCAATCTCCACCACTCATCTGTGTTACTCCTGTAGTCAACCTATTCAACTGCGAAGGCACCCTTCATTTTAATTCGTGCGCTATTTGTGCCCGCGGGTTGAGTCCTTTGATCAAAGTTAAAGAAATCAGTGCATCCCACTCAATAAAATAATCAATTTTTAATATTCAAGTCAGGACCCACTTTCATAAAGTTAAAATTAATTACACTTTTAACTCTAATGCAACGACATAAATATTTTTATGCTAAAGTATAAAAAAATTAATACTTTAACATGCTTTAAAAATTTTCTATATTTTTTTATATTTTCAAAATTGAAAATAAAAGGATATTGCAGATGATATACAAAAGCATGCATAGCGATGAATTGGCCTACCTTATGGCTAGAAGCGTGACACACTGGTGGGGAATCCTCTTTAGCGCCTGTCAAAACTCCAACAAAGCCACGCACCATGAAGGATAAGGACTAGCAAAAATATACGGGAAAGGAGACGCAGAAAGATATATAGGAGAAGGATGCATAGACAGAAGCAGAATCCATGAGGGAAAATTTTAAGAACCCCCCTAAATTTTTATGTTTAAAAATTTTGTGAATCGTCATGATATATAGAAAAAATGGAAGGTGATTTTATCAATAATATAATATGTAAATATATTTTTTTGGAGAACCTCTTGCTATATTATATTATCTTGTAAAATCATGGCAAATATTTCATTGAATTTTGAAATCTTATAAGATCTTAGCGAACCTTTCACTGAATAATAAAACTTTGTAAAGTCTTGGTGAATATTTTACTAAGTTATAAAACATTGTGAATTCTTGGAGATATTTTGTATAAAGTATAAAACCAGATATGATAATAGGAAAACATATTCATTAAAGTATAATATACTAACTTACATGTTTTGAATAAAGAAACATAATTTTTTCTTCCTATAGACAATGTTTCAAGCTTTAGTGGGTGTTTTTATCAAGGTTCTTACTGTACACTCTCGCATATCACTCTATCATTTTTTATGATATTCCACTACAAAGTTCTTATATGTGTTGATCTTGACCACCACTTCTCTCAAACTAGGAGAGATTAATCTTTTCTCTACCACTTTTCTCAAGCTATAAGATGCACAAATCGTGCACCTATTGAGTCTAAATGTCATCTAATGGATATGAATGAGACCTTACAAACCTCTAGTGCATATAAACTTAGACCTAGAAATTGTAAAGTGGGTTTTTGTTTATAATAAATTCAATTTTGAATGATGTATAACATTCTTGGCTATGCATAGATGACATGACATGTGTAGTCAATAAAAAAAATAGGAGTATTAGGAAAACATGCTAGTAAAAAAAATAAAATCTATCAAAGTCTTAACTGCTTAAAACTAATTTTATTTGAAAGGAAAAAGAACACACTATGACAATGCCAAATACACACATATTTAAAAATATCCTAAAAGTAATCACAAAAAAAGATCTACAAAACTACTTTGTTATTAACAAACTTTAAAAATGTAGAAAAAAGAAGATTGCAAAAGAGCATGCGTTTGACAAAATTGAAGGAAATATTGGTGATAATCTGTTGAAAACGTCCAGGATCACCAATGAAATTTTCTGGGACTCTTTCAGATACAAATACTACCAACTTCTATTCACCAAGAGATCATCACATGAAATAAATAAGAAGAATTTAGTCAACTAGTTATTACAACCATAAATACTATCCATCAAATTCAACTTCCCAATTACATCGTACGAGTCAGCCTGAATTCGAAGCATTTTGGGAGTTAGGATAAATGTGGTATTCATTTATTTAAATTCCATTTGTTTTTGTATGACCAGTGTCTTTCCAATCGGCTAGAGTCTTCTACATGAAGCTCCGATCTAGCTAGTTAGAAGTTGGACTAAATGGAGTTTTAATAGATCATAATTATATGCATTGTTTTGATTATAATAGAGGAAATGTATTAGATCAAATGACCTTGAAATTTTAGGGCAGTTTTATCAGGTAATTTTGAGCGTGTATTCCTAATTCTGGCTTGGATATGGGCCAATGTATAAGATAGGGGCATACATTTAAACTTAGTGTCTTACTCTCTTACTGACCAAGTTGAACCTGTAATGATATAGCTCCACACATCTTTAATGTTGAGTCGTCAGAGCTGAGGGCTCAAACACAAATTCCCGCTATTAGGCACCTAGACACTCACTATCGCTTGGAAGTTCTACAATTTTAAAATGATACTGGCATATTGGCCATTTCCACTTTCCACTGTACCAATTAAAAATCCAATTAAATAAGGAACAAAAAAAAGAAGAAAAATAAATGTTTTCGTAATCAATATACCTTCTTGTTGCTTTGATACTAATGGGTTTTAGTCAGGGTTAACGTTTGACACCATGATGGCTGAAATCTATAATACACCTCACTTCAAAGTTTAATCTATAGTTTCTATAAATAATCTTTATTCATGTGCAAGGTTATTTACTGCAGTTGTATTTCCATTATAGTTTTCTGGAAGGGTGTTACCTGCTATATTATGTACACACAAATTACATTAAATCTATCAAATAATTCATCATATCTAATAAATCAAGCAAATCAGATAAAATTTACAATTAAATAATGCTCTAACAAGTACAACATGAAGTAATTGTAATCCTTTTGCTTGTTGATGGCCCAGATATGGTCCCAACTATAATTATCTAGGGAAAATTCTTGCTTAGAGTTTCCATTATGTCTAGTTTTCCTCAATAAATTATTGTTACACATTCATAAAAAATATATATACATGAATAATATAAGTACTGACAATAGCAATATGATTCTTCACAAAACCATAATAAGTAGGGCTAACTACTCAATGAAACCATCTAATAAATACACCACTAAAAAATTGTTTGCAATATCAACTATTTAGGAAACTAGATCCAAATGCAATTATGATATGTTAATAAAAACTAAATAAGCTATATTAATCTAATATCTACTCTGCTATTATGGATTAATGCATGGGATTCTGATTGTACTGATGATAATCTATAGCCTTAGAGAATAAGAGCCTGAATTCCTTTCTTGTGGGTACCGGAAACCCAGAAGGTTAGCCTGATCAACTCTATGTAAAATATATAGTCATATATTGACTGTCGGAATGGAGAAGATGTATGTTGCAGGATGTGGTTGCCCTAACGGGGTTACCCGCAACCCTAGGAGGGTTGATTCCAAGGCTGTTGCTTTCTAAAAAATTCCTAAACTAACTTCGATCCTTTGTTGTCTGCTTACTATGCCTGGAATGAGCCTTAATTGTACTTTTGTTTTCCTCAAAAAAACCCTATAATATTCACCAATTTCTTCTTAATGAGTAAGTTCCTTGTTCTCTTGGTTAGGGTTTGTAACCTCAAGGAGGACTTCTTTCGCCCTATATTCCCTTTGACCAAAAAAACTATAGCTTGGATACACTATCGAAAAATTAATAACAGCCAAAACGTTGGAACACACCCTACATCCTAACCTAAATGAGGTGGTTATTATGTTGACCTGACTCCCTAGGTGCAATTAAAAGAATGGGGTCTATTTTTTTTCTAAATATGAAAATATCCAAATTATCAGAATGCTTAGGGATTTCTCTCCCACTCCAACCATGAGTACCAATGAGGAAGTGCATCTCTATTTATAAAGATATGATCAACTGATATTTCTAGGGAAGTCCACTAATGTAGCCTGTGGAGAAGTAAAAAAAACTTATCTACCATTAACCAATCCAAAATACATAAATGATTGGTTTTTCAAGCCAAATTTACAATAATCAAGTGAAACAAGCCCCAAATAGAAAGACTACTCCACCAAATAAAGGAGACAGGTGCCCTAAAGGTGCAACATCTAGCCTCCAAAGATTCTCCAGGGTGTGGATTTCTCATAATTTATGGGGCAACCCTCCTAGGTCTCCTCTAGAGTGGACCTACGGGTGTCCAAGGTGCATGAAATATTAAATTATGAATCAAACCCCTCCAACTCAATTCCACAAACCATGTATGAGGATATCACTCTTCTACAAATAAGCCACATGGTTCGAGAAACCCCACTTCAAGTGGGCTTTGTGGTCTCCAATAGTGATGCACTTCTCCAAATCACGAGTCAATATATCTCAAAGGGGTCAACCTTTCCAAATCTGCTAGAGTACCCAGCTTTGGAGGTCAACGATGGTTGAAATATTTCTCTCCTATGGTTCTTCTAGCTTTGACACATATCCTTCCAAGGTAAAAGGTTCAATGTAATTTCCTCAAATAGAGGTTGGCCTGCTAAATATGAAACTTTTTCTCCAAGAATACTATTAGTAAAATATATACACATCACAGAGTATCTAAGGTTAACCGCATCTATTCAAAATGAAACCAAACCAAAATTTAAAGGTGGAACAAGCTCCAAACCTTTCCAATGCATATGCATGCTCTAACTATGGATTTCAAGGGCTGAAGACTTCTACAAGTACCTTAATGATATATTACAAGGGATAAAAGACTTCTACAAGTAGTTTAATGATATAGTACAAGAGTCTTGACCTTGCTATAACCCTGTAACTTAATCCTCATGTTGTGTTTGGTAAAATTAGCAATCTTTGAACACCACCTTTATTGTTCATTGACACACTGTCAGTTTCCTTATGAAATATTTGTCAAGAAGCCATGCCCTCCACATCAATATTTCATGCTATAGAAATAATAATTCCTAAACTTTTCCATCAAAACATACTAGGCTTGTTAGAAGCAATATCATTTGATGTGAATTTTGTAGCCTTGTAACATAAACTTCCAGCATACAGTAAAATATTAAAATCTCCCTAGACTTATTTAGAGCTTGTTTAGTATAAATTTTAACCTCGTCTAACAAATTATCACCAATGGTCACTATAAAATTCAAAGGACATGTACAAGTTGGATTGCGAAGTCAATAGCTTTAAATTCATTTACTAGTAATTTGTTAGGAATCTTCAAATATTCACTTTTTAAAGTGCATAATTTCATCCCATAGTTACCATTATGGCTATGATTATAGGTGAAGATACATTATATGTTTTACTTATCATAATCTACTTACATTTCATTTACCTTTATCACCTGCATAGGCAAACCCAACAATCTATAAATCTTTTGCTTGAAGATAAAACCTTTCCTTATACTACGACTATGGTCTTCCCTCCTTGCAAATCATCTCCATTTAGTAATTTTTTTAAGATGTCAAGATATTTATCATAGGTAGTGATACCATGGCTTACCTCAACATTGACAAATACTGTAGCAAACATACATTGATGATTTTCCTGCCTCTAAGATTGGATTTTGCATAGGATATATGATCTCCAAGTTACTGTTGTGTAACCAACTCAAAAAGAGAAGAAAAGAGATATAAACGCCTTAGAAATGAGCCACTTCGAGGGGGAAACCTCCAATACATTACATAAATGAACAATTATTGGATGATACAATTTACCATTTCTTTCCTGCTCTCTGAGTCCATGAGGCCATAATGTAATCTAGTGGACTGTAAATCTGGCAAGCTTTGGCGACTGTGAATTTGGGGCAGACTGGCGCCAGCAGGCGGGAGCAAAGTGCAATGTGACGTGAGGGCACACAGCATTCAGCATGGGGACTTAACATGCCCCTCTCCTTCAACAAGTGTTGTCCTCAACGCTTGATTATTTCTTGATGCTTTTGTATAAAATTCTCATCCTCCCATGTGGGATATTCTACAAGAAAGTTCTTCCACTTGCTGAGATACTCTGAAATTGATCGTACTTGTTGAGTTCTTGTTTCTATGACTGCTTCATAACTTCTTTCGATATGATGTTGATCTTCCTGTTGTTTCATTAGATTCTGCACCAAAGTTGGGTTATCCTTTGAGAGTTCGAGAACTTGTTGTTGATGCTCGCTGTGATCTTCCACTAATTTATCATCCATATTAGCTATTGTTTGATCCTTCAAACCATCCAACTTAGCCTCCATTTCTGCTTTTAAACCATCTATTTCATCTTCGGTTGCTCTTCGTAAGATCGAAATTTGTTGCACTTGGTACCGTAATTTTGATATCTCATATTGCAATTCTTCCTCCTCGTAAATCATAGTATAACAACTTTCAGGAGCTTAGTAGACAGATTATTTTTTGGAGGCATTATATAACCCAATGCTGATAAATATTCTTCAATATGCCCTTGGAATCACTTCAAACTACTTTTTCAAACAAACGTTATGCAATTTTAAAAAACAAATACACACCTTTTTATTGCTTTGAGGAGCTCGATATTGAAATTGAACTATCTCTATAATTGAAAATATTCAATATCTGAAATTAAGCCCTGTAGTATCCCTCTAAATCTTCTTTCAAATTCCACAGGTCTGATCTAATTTGGATTCCTCAAGACAAAGTTGTGTCCAATCTCCCACAATGACCTAGTCTGGGCTGGTTGATGAACGTGGCAGTTTGCCATCTTGTTTACATTAACATGCTCTGAAGTGTTAGCCAAGAAACTAAAGATACATTTGCAGACCACTTTTGATGCGCTCTGAAAATCAGTCTCCCGGAGGTTGCGGAGCACACGATCACCTCTTTGGACCTTTAGTCTGGGCAGAAAACACATGGGTCATATCTGCGAAGACGTGGCAGACGAGCTCTGAAATTTTTGGCCAATTTCACTCAGGATTTGCTCGCACCATATGAATTTCAGATTACGAACCTTCGTAGCGTGTTACTCAACGATTCCCCGATGAGCTGTTTAGGAACTTGAAAGAACTAAACTTGGATATCTATAAATATTTGGAACAGATTTTGAGTTTGGAAGATAACATCGAGGATTTCAGCCTCGCACCCTAAAAATTTCAACTTCTGAAACTTCGTAGAAAAAAAGTTATAGCGAAAATGCCACGATGACCTGTTTGGAGCAGCGAAACCCTAGAATCCCAAGCTCTGATACCAAATGTTGTGTAACCAGCTCCAAAAAGAGAATAAAAGAGATATAAATGCCTTAGAAATGAGCCACTTCGAGGGGGAAACCTCCAATACATTACATAAATGAACAATTCTTGGATGATACAATTTACAAAACATCCTTTCTATATATAGGAGTCCATGGGGCCATAATGTAATCCTAGTGGGCCACAATGTAATCCTAGCCGACCTAACAATAATAATTTAAGGGCACAATAATAACAAAATGGGGGTTACAAGGGTACAATAATAACAATAATGGGGGCTACACTAACATACTAAGGGGCTACACTATTAATATAGGGACTTAACAGTTACAGATATAAATTTCAGAGGAAGAAGTTAGGACATTAGAAGTTAGAATATGATGGCTTGAGTTGCTCTTATTTTATTTTATTTTGAGTGTTGGAGGCATTACGAAAGTGCTATAGTCTACCTTGGGAATATTAAGCAGAAAATTTCTCGATGAATTACTCTTGTTGGATAGAAGAGAAAAGACTACAGCGAAAGGAGTATAAAGGTGGGCTAATGTGGCAGCTAATATGGAAATGAAAATTTATGTGACAAGAGGTCGACTCAAGGGACAACAAAGGTGATGTGAAATGGTTGATGACTGATGTGAAAAAAAGTAATTTTTTTTATATAAACCAGCATGACTGAAAAAAAGGAGCCTATTTCCAAAAAATAATAATATAATTATCTAGTAGGAACAAACTTATAGAATTGGATGTCTATGTAAATATATGATTAAAATCACCATTGGTTGTATGAAAAATACTCATGGTAAACATTGGTACAAATAATATGGCTACAATGGCAGTCTTAAAATAAATCATGGAAAGACTTAGAAAGAAGCTCTGTGAGAAATAGGTAATTTCAAATAGTGGAACTAAAGACAGGAGATTAAATCATGCTACTTTTTGATGTCATTATATCGCAAAATATATATTTTAATTATGGCTTTAATTTTTTTTTAGCAACATCTACTCCAAATCAATATCCAACAAGAATATCCACAAGCCCTCCATCAACAGGGGGACTCATATTGGTATCATTTTCCCTTGCAGTATATATAGGTGTATTAATATCTTGGCTTTCCATGTGGCTTAGAAGCCAACTCATTGTCTCCTGGAATCCTGTATTTGAGGTATTGATTGAATTTTTTTCACAATGAAGACAAGGAAAACCCATGGCTACAAGTTGTGACACAAAAGCTTCACTGGATGAAGTCCCTCTCCGAACATTTTTAGGTATTACCTCCTCTCCTTGTTGCAACCCTTTCCTATGAAGATGGTTGTCAGAAACATGAATAGAAACATCAAGTTTTTTAGGAACCCAACCAACCTCCATGAAAAAATTGTGCATATGTAGTACTAAATAATCAAAAAATGTTTCTAGACTAGAAATTTTAACTACTATCATCTTAGCATTCAGTGCAGTGCTAAAAAATATCATGCACCTCCTTTGGTGCTGAGAAAATCAGTAGACATGTCGATAATGGTACTCTTGGACAAATAATTTTCTCGCTATTAAATTTCTCTGCCTTTTTCTTCCTAAACATTGTTTTCTCATCCTTATTGATAGTTGCATGTAAAGGAATATTCAAAGAAAGAACATTGTCAATTCTTCTACTATATGAAGCCTTCCTAGATGGACAAATAATTATATTTTGAACACAAACTTAAAACATACAGAAGGATCTAATTGAGGATCTCCTGCATTGATTCACTCAACACGGTCAATTAGATGTTGAAATAACTTCAATCCATTCTATTTTCTATTGGACACATCAAGGCATGCCATGAAAAATCCCAGATAAGGATGGAGGTATGAATCCTTGCAAATTTTTATGAGACAAATCTAAAAACCCCACCTCCTTAGCTCCTACCATGCTGGATGGAATATTACCAATTAGATTATTATGCCCAAGATTCACTATTTGTAAGTAATATGTAGAACCAATTCCTTTAGGAATGGTTCTTGAAAGGAAATTGTACGACATCGAGAAAAATTAGAGTCCCATTATCTTTAAGGTTTAAACTAATATGTTGTAGTTCCCATGTAGACTTGGGTGAATTGACAAAAATGAAATATGGGAACTTTTTTCAGGACGAAACCCTGCAAATTCTACAAGACCTCCAGCCCCTCTACAAATATTTCCCCTTCGTTCCTCACAAATGCATACATCTTACCTTGCATATTTCGAGACGATTATTTTTTTTCCCAATGTTTTGATAGCTCACTAGGAATGTTGCCTTGCAACTTATTGTTGTTCAAATCTATCCATTTCAAGATTTTACAATATTTAAGATTTGGAGGAATGGTTCCAAATAAAGAATCATTTCCCATCTATGATATTGAAATCCTATCAGGCTGACCAATCCAGGATGGGATAGTACATGTCAACCTGTTGTTTTAATGAGAAATCCATTGATTGGTGATAATTTTCAAACTAGGGGGAATATTTCCCGTGATGAATTTTTTGTTGAGGATAAAATTCTCTAGGCTCTGAATATTTGAAAGCTCATTTTGAATTACCCTCCTTAAGATTTTTCAACCACATGATAAAATCCTAATCATGTCGAAGAGATCCAAGCAATGTTGGAATAGTCCCCAAAATATGGTTGAAAATAAAATCAAGGGACTTCATTTAGGTGCATTCTACAATTTATACAGGGTCTGAACCCATCAACATGTTTTCTTGCAGATATATGCTATATAGAGGAGATGGAGAGGGTGATTACAAATATAATTTGGGATTGTCCCATTGAGATGATTGGAGATGATTATCCCACTTGAAAATGGCCAACTGTTTCACTGTCTGATAATGCCTTTGCACAAAACAAAATTATAAATTTTGTTTTGACCTCAAATCCATTCCAAATCCTTGACATGCAAAAACACCCTGAGAATCGATCATTTTCTCTCTATTTTAGCATTCAACACGAAAGGGTTCAATTCTTGCAACCTAGAAAATTGGGATTATCAGACTCATACCTTGAAAGGGTTTTTGATACTGCAACTTTCAACTTGGAAAAATGGTAAGTAGATTTTGGGTTTATATACTTGAGAGGTAGGTCTTAGTGCAACACTCATCTAGTTTCATTTTACTTGAAAATTCCCAAGTTATTTTTTCCTTGATATGTCCTTG
This sequence comes from Pinus albicaulis, assembly GCA_034641835.2. Lineage (NCBI taxonomy): Eukaryota > Viridiplantae > Streptophyta > Pinopsida > Pinales > Pinaceae > Pinus > Pinus albicaulis. The sequence continues at coordinate 379,093,419 of CM076574.1, forward strand.
CACAAAAGAATATTTCTGACCTTTGACCTCAAATTTTGTCCACCGTCTTGACATGAAAATTAACACCAAGAATAGAATGGTAACTCTCTGCTCTAAAATTCAACAAAAAAACATTTTCTTCATCTGACCTGGAAAATCAGGAGGATCAGAGTCATCCCTTAACAGTCTTTAATGCAACCTTGAATCTGTACAAATCAAGTTCAATATCTATTTTCAAAGATGTCAAATTAAATTTGTGATAAGTGTATGTGGAATATCAACTATTAAGAACAAGATATATTCATGAACATATAAAATTCTATGCCACTAATATATATATGACTATTAACAAGAGGAAGATATTTGTTCTACAATTGTAAATTATATTTGTATAGTTTTTTTCATTATTTTCATATATTTTTTAGGGTCCTGTAATTTGGCAGATTGGTAGACCAAAGAACAAGGTAATATCAGACCAATCTTTGGAGTCCTAGGACCTAGCTTTTCTGGACTCAGAGAGGGCTCTCTCTATGATGTGAAGGATGTGAACTTGTTCGCTTTGTATGTTTGATTTTAGGCTAGATGTTAAGTATGTTTTTGTTTGTTTTGGGTTTGAGGTAAACTGATCGAGTAGGAAAAATGGAAAGAGAAGTTATCAAATCAATAGGGATATGGGGTTAGATGAAGCCAAGGATGCCTAAATAATGGACAAGGTGTATTGCAGGGCCGATTTAGAAAGGTCAATGGATTCTTTGGGTGATGTATGAGGTGAAATGAACATTAAGTTTGTGAAAAACAAAGAAGTCTTAAATATATATAGTTGAAAGCAAGTACTCATGAGGTAGGGCAAACCATAAATCTTTATGAATAATACTCAAACTAATAAACATATAAGATAAACAATCTGGTGATACATAGAAGCATAAGAACTCCTAACTTTGGAAATTCACCTTCAGCTGTTGAGAAAACATATAAGATAAACAAAAAACTTAATATATGAAGAGGGAACTCCTAAAAAACATATATCAAGCTATTGGGAACTCTAAAACAAGTTCGTAAGCATGGACAAAGGGCAAGATCGAACAAGACCTCTTTGACTTAACCTAATCAATCAATGTTTCATAGAAATGTTTCAACAATGGATTTTTGAGAACTTCAAGTAAGCAGGGCATGCCTTAAATCATACTAGATAGATAACATATTAACCATTAATGAAACAAAAAAAAAATTCCTGGTGGACCTAAGGAGCAGTTAAGAATTCCTTATAATATGCAAGAAGAAGAAAACATCAAAGCTGTAATGAACAGGAGGTTTGAGGTGCTTCCATGAGCATGTCTCAACCTATAATTTTCTGATCTACAACAAACAAGAAGTATGAAAACATTAATGAAAACAAGAAGACATAAATAGATTAGGGAAACATCACCATTCACCAAGCTAGGGAATCCTACACACCATGCTTCTCCACCATCAAGACAAGCAAGCCATTCATCCACTTCATAAAACCAATATTTTCTCCAAGCTCATAAAACCATGTATTACTCTTAACATGCCAAGTTCTCCTTTTTTCTACAATGAATCCTCATGGTCTATATAAGCCAAGAGGAGAAAGAGCTCACTAGAGCAACTAGAAGGCCATTGGCCAAAGAAAAATATCTAAAATTGTCCTTGAGGCCTTACAAGGTCCAAGGCACAAAATATCTCTTCAAAATATCCTTTTCGGACCAAAATAGAAAACAAATTCACTTTTAGGCTCTGACATACGTGATAAAACTTGCCTAACGCACATTTTCTTTGTCCTCACACATGAATGCAGAAATCTGTCTCTGATTTTGCAAATTTTCTAGGCGCGCAACACCAAAAAAGGCCTTTTTGCAACAAGGTTTTGGAGACCTTCCCGATGTCAAAAAAGGCTCCGTGATGGCTCTTTTGAAAGATATGGATGTCTAAGTTCCAAATATACTTTTTTTTTCTCAATATCATCTCTAGAATTTTCCCAAAAAGTAGAAAAGGTGCAGATTCCCAGGGGAAAAACACCTGCTCAGAAACAGTGGCAGAAAGGTGAAAAATGGTTGTTTTTGGACCTTTTAAGGGACCAAAACAACTGAAAATGAGATGAAATTTTGTGATAATGCTCCTCTAGTGCCAAGGAATCAAAAAATGTAAAATTTTCCTACTGAAGATGCTCTGAGAAAAAGTGCAGCGTCTGGGGTGCTGTGCTCCTAGGCTTAAAAATTCACAAAAAACCAAAAAGTGTCCAATTTTGCTCAAAATTGGTGAGTGAATCCCTCAAGGGTCCCTAGAGACCTATAGTGAAGCTTGAGCCAAAATTCCAACCCTAGATTGGTCATTTCCATCAATTGTTGTCGGGCACCTCCTTTGGGGAGTTTTGAGCTTTTTCCTAGCAAACTGATTTTTCTTTTTATAATGCTCAGTCATCTTTCTCTGTAAGCCCAGATCCTTGTTTGCCTTCTTTAACATAGCCTCCAAATGCAGGTTTTCCCTTTCAAGCCATGATTCTTTGTCATGCTCAATTTCTAAGGCGAGGAGCTCAGTGAGAGGGTATTGCTGTGCTTGGGTTAATTCCTTCTCTCTCTGTTTTTCTAATGCTCTCCTAAGACCCATAGTCTTAGGCCTCTTCCTAGCTTTCCCTTCTTCTTCATTATCTCCTTCATAGTCGCCCATGTACTCCTCTAGCGATACTTGTGATTTCTGAGCTTCTCTTTTGTATTTGAGTGCCCGGGCTTCATAAATGGCAAGTTGGCCACTCATTTGTTTGTTTTGTGTTTGTAGGAAATGAATGAGATATTTTGATCTTTCCAACTCAACCTCTAAATCTTTGATTTTTTCACTCCAGTCCTGTAGGAGAGAATTAAGTATCCTTGTTTCATTTTCCTCATCACTGCTCAAGTGAATGAGTTCAAATTCCCTCTCTTCTTCATGGCTGCTTTCCTGTTCTTTCATTTTCTTCTTACCTTTATCCTTCATGGGCTTCTTACCCTTGTCTTTCTTTGGCAGTTTACCCTTGCTCCTCAATGCCCTGGTGACATTGCTTTTCATTGTTTGAGTGACTTTACCTTTCACTATTTTGGTGATTTTACCCTTTACTGCTTTTGAGGGGGAGTGCATGGCCCCTTGCCTTTGGGAGGTAGTAAACACATGCTTCTTACTTTTCTGATGAGGGATGATGAGAGATGTCACAAACTGGGCTTGTTCAATCTGGTCACTTACAGCCCTAGGACTGTCTTTTTCTTCAATAATGTTTTTTGTGGGTGTCCCTTTGTCACTTTGCTATTGGCAGTCCCTTTGATTATCAATTTCAAAATTTTTCATTCTTTCATTACCAGGAGGACCCTCAAAAGTGTCATACTCTATTTTTGCATTGTGGGAGGCACCTAGGTCTGACAAGTTTTCATCTTCAGGACTGTCCATGCCTTTAAATTTTTTACTGTTGTTCTCACTGTCAACATCCCTAGGATCCTTGCCATCACTTCCTTGTTTATTTAAAACAAATCTGAAAATTGTCTCTAGGATATCTTCATTAATCTGGTCATTGTTATGATTGTTTTCCTTTTGTTTGGCACTATCTGCTATGAGGCTGCTAGTGTCTTTTTCTTCACTATGAGTCCCAACATCTTGTCCTCCTTCCTCATCATGGGTATCACGGCTTGAATCTTTTTGCTCTTCTTGGTTTGTATTCTTATCTCTGCTACTATTTTTACTGTCTTCCCTTTGGCTATCTTCCTCCCTGCTGTTGTTTTTATTGTCTTGCTCTTGGA